>JANHGL010016467.1:0-11636 GCA_024611195.1 Ceyx melanurus
CGGAGCCTCCGCACCCCAAAGCTGGAGAAACCGAGGGCGTCGGGTAGGTCGCCGCTGGATGCGCGGAGGGCGGGGGGGGCCTGGGGGTACCCGCCCCCTCGGAGGGCACGTCGCGCCCCGCAGCAGTTTCCCGCTTGGCCCCCGGGGATGAGGAGGGCGGAGCGGGGCGCGGAGCGGAGCGCAGTGGTGGAGGAGGGGGCAGGCGGCGGGACCTCGGGGTCCGTACGTTGCCGGCCCCTCCGCAGAGCTCCCCGGGGGACGCAAGCTCCGGCCCCGCCAGCCCCCGCCGTGGACGGGTGCAAAGAAGTTATCTGGATGAAGCGGGACCCGAGCCCGCTCCCCGAACTGCGTCTGCAGGGCTGAGGGAGCGACGGGGGCGGCAGCCGGGGCTGGGCGAGCATCCGAGAGGCTGCACTCGCTGAGCTCCGGGCGAGGACGTGGCCTCGGGATGGCTGGGGACAGGGGTTTTCTCAAGTACAAGCAGCTTACGTAGATTTTTAGGCGGCTTGTGCAGCCCTTGAGGAATGAATTTTAAGTAGAAATCATTTAACTTTGCTCTAGCAATCACAGGGTCATAGTCCATCCCCTCTCAGGCGCTAATACAGATTCCAGCATGCATTTAATATACTTCTGCTGTCCTAGGGCAAGTCCAAAGTAATTGAGACTGATGCTTATTTTTCGTCCTATACTGTATTATAATGAACAGTAAATTGTTGTGACAACTGAAGCCAGACATGTCACGTGGCTTAATGCTAGCAATGTAAATGATCCTAACTTCATGGACATTCCTAGTGGCTTTCTAGGGCTGTGTCTAGCATAAAGGAGCTTGAAAATATAAATTAAAAATAAAGCATAGCTAAGTGGAAAGAAAAACAATTGCAGCAATTAAAGAAGATATTTAGCATATGGATGATGCTCATTTAGTATGTCCCCCTCTGTTACTTGCCTTTGTTTAATCAAACCCAAATTATGAGTAGTACTTACAAAAATAAACAGAGCAGCAAAAGGCTCACAGACAGTTTTTGCTCAGATGTGCCAAGTATTGCAGTAACTGAGTCTGACTACAAACTGGTGAATGAATTGTATCATTCATGTACATCCTTCCTCACAGCGTGACACTTGCAGGAAACCAGTGTTGACTTGACCACTGCTTTTTAGCCAAAAAAAAAAAAGTATAGTACTCCCTGAATTAGTGTTTTAATGTTATTTTGGGGGAATGATGGATAAAAATATGTTTTACTAATTGTCTCTAAACATGAATAGAAAAATAAAGCTATGACATAGTACTAAAGCTATAATAGCAAATAAGTATTTTCACCCTAGTTTTATATTTATAGTAAAGTTGTACTGTAAATATAACCAAATATCTATTTTTATAAGTAATATTCCAACTTAGTTGAGAGAAAAATTAATAAAACAGAATAGATGCAGATTAAAAGAATTTCCATGGGTGAATGATTTCTGAAGTTAATATTCTGTATTTTTTATTTAGCACTGAATACTTGTACTAATTCCTATGTTTTTTTTGTTTATTTGTTTTTTTTTGTAGATCCTAGTAAATGTGGGCAATTTTTTCACATTGGAGTCTGTTTTTGTGGCACCAAGAAAAGGAATTTACAGTTTCAGTTTTCACGTAATTAAAGTCTATCAGAGTCAAACAATTCAGGTATGTTGATCAACTATAAAACCTTGTACTTAAATTGTTTATTTAGAATAGGAACTTGACTGAACACAAGTATTTGACACACTGAAGGAAAAATAGCTTACTTGAAAGCAACCTGTGGTGTAGAGTTCCTAGCAGTAGAGTGAATGCATTTAAACTGAGCAGATGTAATAAGGCAAGATCCTCACCTAGGCTAAATTGCCACAGCTTCACTTCTGTACCATAAGAACTGAATATCTGGGGTGATATAAAGTATTAAGTAGAATTAGGAATCCAAGAACGCTTTACTCTAAATTTCACTCAATTGCCTGAACACTATTGAAGAGTCATATTTTGCTACAGGTTAAATTCACTGTCTTGAATAGAGGAATTCTGGGGAGACACTCTACATTTGACTATTTTTGTAATGTTTTGTGACTTGACTGACAGGTCATCATGTATGGGGTTATGATACCAGTCTGTTTTGGACCGTGGTTAGTTAAGGAGGTCTGCATGTTTTGTAACTACACTGCAATATTATACCTCTATAGGGGTTTCTTCTAAGGAACTGTCATAGCAGTTTAATCTTTTTTTTTTTTTTTTTCCTATCACATACATAAAAGATGTGCAATATATAAAAAAAAAAAAAAAAAGGAAAAGGAAAGAAAAAAAAAATGAATTCTTCACTTTCTTCTGTAGCTTAATAGCAGCTGAACTACCTAATTAAATACTAGTATGTACTAGCTTAGAGGAAAAGCCTCCAAGCTCCTGAATGTCCCCCTGCAGAGTGAACAGTAAATTCCTTTAAGTACATTCCTTAATCATCATGTCAGGTCATGTAATTTCTGAGACATACCTCTCTCGATCTGCAATAACATCTATGGCTTCCCTTGTTTCCACCCATGAGACCACCAGATTTGTAGACGTACCTGATGCTTTTCCCTGATCTGTCTTGCTCCTCAATATAGTTTTCAGTGTACAAGGCTGAGATGAAAAGGATTTCTGCAGAAGGAGTGATCTGCCATGTCTTTGTAGCAGATCTGGCTTTGGGCTGCCAATAAAGCTCCTGAGAAAAGTGTAAATGGTAGAGATGGCAGAGAAAGTTGGTCCAGGACACATTCACATTCCCAGGTGAAAGTTGCCTTCACTTTACAGTGTAAAATCATGGATCCATCCAGGTCAAAGACAAACGACTTAAATGAAATATCAACCTTATGAAAAATCTCTATAATGAGCTTATAAGTTATTTAATAAACTCAAACTTTGTTCCTTTTACTCTTTTAAATACTGAAGGTTAAAATGGCCTGGAACAACTGTATGTCAGACATCTTTGTTGGATTTAAAATACATATCACCAAGAAAGATGTCAAGGATTGGACTTTGGAATCCCAGTGCAGACTTTGGTGTTTCAGATGCTGGGTACACAAGCCCGGGAATCTGGGTCTTGTAACAGTGAATGTTACAACCTGCGACCTGGCCTGAAATCTTGCATAAATCAAAAATTCCTAAAGTGATGGATGGATTTGGTTGTCTCCACTGTGGCACAGTTAATGTGAGACCAAACCTGTGATGTATCTCCTGCTGTGATTAAAAGAGGCAATCTGCAGGGCAACCTGACCTAGAGAGATGCTAGAGGAGGAATGAGATAAACCAAAACTAACCAATGAGTAACTCTTGATGCCCTTTTTCTGCATACATGATAACTAGGGAGGAGGACCAAAAGCCATTTCAGTGGAGCAACCAGCTTGAGTCTCAGCTACATGCAGATTTAAACAGCACTAAATCTCCTGAAGGCTTCCTACATAAGTGATATTGCCCCTGGAACATCTGTTAGTGCCATTAAATATCATTAAACTGAAATTGGTTCCCTGGGGACAACTGATTAAGTGGATTTCCCAGATAGGTGAATCCCAATTCAGGGTCAGATTCTGCTGCCCTGATTTAGGCTTAGCACTAATTTATTCTGTGGCGACTCCATTGAGAATAGTGGGAGTATATTCAAGGCCAGCATACTCAATATGAAGAAGAGTTGCATAATTCACCCCTCTGTGACTGCATTAGAGCCTCTTAAAAAGAAAAAGCAGAAGAAAGCTAATAGTTTGCCACTGGGGAAATGAAAAATGCCTGAGTCTGAACGTTCCCCCAGCCCCTGCCCATATTTATTTACAGACTGTCTGTGTGATGTTGCTTTCAGAGCAGAGGCTATGCTGACTTCCAGAAATGTTTTAGAGAAAAATGGATTCAGTACCAAAACACAGTGTAGTGATTCATAAAGCTAAAGGTGTGTTCTCCAAGGTTTTGCTCTCAGTGAAGTGTAAGCTTCCAGCCTCCTGTGGTACCTTGGCCTTTTCTTAGGTGCCTACAACACATCTCTGGGCACCCAAGTTCCATGAAAATTTCTTCTTTGCTAATGTGTGTCTAAATAACCCATGGGATGGGCAATGTGAAGCAAACTGAGGTCACAGTTCCATATTACCAGAGAGTTACAACAATTAATGTGCCCAGGCAAGAGGTGAGAGCAAGGTCATGTTTCCTTTCTCCCCCTGAGTGAGCCCAGACCGTGGCACCCCAGGGACAGTGTCCCAGCAATCTCACTGGCTGCAGGTAAAGCCATGAAACGTAAACGTGTTTGGACACTCCAAATAAATGTCAGTTTAAAACAAAATCAACAAAAAGAGCAGTCAAGATTGGGACCTTAGCAGAGCTCTTTTACACTGTAGTTAATATTCAGTGATAGGTCTTGATGTTTTTCTGTTAATTAGAGCTTTTCAGTGTTTCTTCTCTTGTAGGTTAATTTGATGCTAAATGGAAAGCCAGTCATTTCTGCGTTTGCCGGGGACAAGGATGTCACACGTGAAGCTGCCACTAATGGAGTCCTTCTCTATCTAGACAAAGAGGATAAGGTTTACCTGAAATTGGAGAAAGGTAATCTGGTCGGTGGATGGCAGTATTCTACCTTTTCTGGCTTTCTGGTCTTTCCCCTGTAAAGTCAATTTTCCTGTGACATTCATCCAGGTGTGGACTCATCATTGCCTCTGTTACATGAAGATCATTTTATCATCATGGGATTGATTTTTCTTTATTGGTTTTTCATGGGTGAATATGGATTTTCTTTATGGATTTTGGCCCCATCCGAACTACTCAGAAGTTTCAAGGAATTTTGTGTGTTTAAATACAATATATTTGGACTGAGACTAAGCAAACAATAAATATTTATGCTTAATGTTACAGTCTAATGCTGCCCGCAAGATTTATTCAGATTTTGTTTACTGGACTTACTGGATTCATGGGAGAAGTGGATTTTCTTTAATTATGAAAAGACTGGCAACGAGGTCTATAATTTAGGAGAGTTTGCATTCAGACTCCAATCAAGAGTTAGTGTGTTGCTGCCAAAGAACTGTATATTGATATATTGCTCATACATGTTTTTGTCATTGGGACTTAACTGACATGATCTGTTCCATTGTCTTGAGAAAGGTAATTATTATTGATAAGTGGTTGACTTTAATTCTCCTCTGCGTGTAGTGTGTTGGATGATTCACCCATGTATTTATGCTCTGTCACCAGTCACAAGAGAGTCCAGCTGCCATAAAGCTAAGAGGTTCTGGGTGTGTTTCAGTTGGAGCTGTAAGGTGTTCCTCTTTTCCATGTGCTGTTTTCTAAAAAGAAGAGCAGATTATAACCACTAAGAAAAATATCCTTACCAGGGTTAAAGGTACAGGCACAACTTTGCAAAGAGGCTTTGCCCTGCAGGAAATCTCACAATCGTTCTTCAGTTTTAATTAACATGATTGATAATAACCTCTTTATTAAAAACCTAAGGGATTCCTCCCTTAGACACAACTGCTTTATTAGCTGAAGACGAGATCCCCTTGTTTGTAATTATGTCTATTTTTCAAACCTTGTTTTGTTAAAGCTTTCTTCTGGTTTTGCCTTAACTCCACAACTGTATATAATTTTAGATCATATGTTTAACAAATACTTAATCTAAATAGCTGGTACCTAACTTGGTGCAATATCTTTTTGGCTTTTTGTAGAGGTCATATGAATTCACAAACTTATTTATTATATCATTGTTACATAATAAAGATTAATATATGTTAGCTGAATTTTTCACCTTTGGATTTTGGAAGTCTATGCTCTTTCATGCTATATTTTTACTGGATATAATTATTATATGCAAAGTGTAAGCTTTTGGGATTCACAGAAACTGTCCTGGAAGGCAGGCAAACTTTTAGTCTGTCAAAATCCTAAAGGTAATCAGAATGATCTAGAAATAACCTATGCATTTTATTTGAAATAAACATTTAGGCAGAAATCCTGGCTTCCCTGAAGTTAGTGTTGTAAGAATCACATTGATTCCAAAGAATTTTGGATGAGACCTGTGATTTAGGTTTTGCCATCAGCATTAAATTCCAGTGCCATCAAATTAAATACCAATTAAAATGATTTTCACATGAACAGCTAATGAAACCTTCATCATTCCTACCCAAATTATACACTGAATACGATGGATATTCGTGCCTTGCATATCATGAAGGATATGGTCCTAAATTAACAAAATAGTATATACTTGAGACTGTTTCTGGATGGAAGCATATCCAACAATCTGGGGCCTTCTCTAAAAGCCAGTTTAGGCTTGGATTTGCTGGTTTAGGTAATCTTGTTCCAATTTCTTCACTTGTTAGCCAAGTGCAATGTATCATATTGCACCAACCACTGTAAATGGATATTTCACTGGTCTAAAGTCTAATGCATGGCTGATTGATGCTCCTGATAAAATGTCACAAAAACAGTGGAATAGAATTGTGCTCAAATTCCTTATTTTTCTGGATCCAATATACAGGACTTTTTTGTTATTTCAGGAGGACAGGTGGGTATGTTTGCACCCTTAAGAGACAAGTCAGGTGAGGAGGTCATTTGTTATACACATTATTGTTTCTGTATAACACTGCAGTTTGGGAGGCAGTGGAAAGACATAACAAGAAGCTGAATAATTTGCATCACTGATAAATATAAAAAAGTTTTCAGTTATAACTAACCAAAATGTGTGTGTGTATATATGTATATCTAAAACCCCCTGGGACTGCAGCACATAGTATGCATGATATTATAGAAAGGTTGCTTGTCAGAAGAGTTTATTTCAGAGGGGAGCATCAGTATTTTGTATAAAAGTGGTAAAATCTGGAAGCTCATCTTACCCATTGATATACATGTAATGTAAAGGAGACATTGTTTCTACACAGACAGAAGAAAAATGGCATTAAAGGTGTCAGTATACTTTTCAGAATGATCAAATGTATCTAAGTTCTTTAGTTTGTAAACTTATGATCTTTAAAAGCTACCTTTAGCATTCAGCAATAATACCAAACTATCTTAATATACTGTTGATTTCCCCTTGGCAAATAATTTCTGAGTCATTAGCAGTTATTTAAACTTTAACTAGAAAATCTAGGAAGTTATTTAATTAAGGAGATATGTTTTGATGGAAATGTCCTATTTTATTTTTTTTTTTCTCCTCAGCTTCTAAAATCAGGACTGCTAACTAATGATTTTTCTAGTTAACAGGAAAAAAAAATCATTTCAGTGAAGTCACCATAAAGCAGTTTGTATTACCTTCACACAATGTTGAGCACTGACTGCACTTATAGGGGGCCTCTGGAGATGGGCAGTTCTCTTGGCTCACATTTAACCATTTAACTAAGAACAAATCATGTTTTGAAGACTACAGTTTGAGCTGCTTCCCAGATCTTGAGCTAATTTTCTTTGTATTGTCCCACAGTTCAGCTGTGTCAGAGGAGCTTCTCCCAGAAGAGGTGTTCTGAGCAGATGCTCTAGCCTAGGCAGATCTGGGTCTAGAAAATACTGTTTTTCTTCTGTTTCTTTCCTCATTAATTTTCCTTCTGTTTTCCTGTGTTACCGCCACAGTGGTTTTTCAGAAGAGCTCAGGAGACACTTCAAATTTCAAATTATATTTAAGATTTAGAGGGTTGATTTTTATTTATTTATTTATTTTTTTAAAGAACTTAAACCTTTGTTGAGCTGCACTGTAAAGGTTAGAGCCACATTTCTGATCCTGTTGAATTAAATAGTGCTAGTTACAGATTTTGGTGGGGGTACCATTTCCCACTCTGCCTTTATCCCTGCTATAGTACAGGCTGAAGATCTACAACAAAATCCTTCAACATATGCCCTCTTTGCAGTCAACTGTAGCTTACAAAGGTTGATTGTGCAAGAAAATTTTTTGCTCATGTGTAGTAAAGACAATAGGAAAAGGTTACTTTCTGAGAATAACATATCAGTGCTCTTTTTACAAAAGAGATCAGTATTTTTTCCTTTTAATCTGTGTTTTAATTATATTTTATTTATATTTTATTGTAAAAGTAAGTAAAAGACCTACACTGTCCTCAGGTGATATGAATGTTTTTGGTAGAGCCAGGAATGCTCTGGTCTCCTGGAGTCTCTGGTGTAGAAAGCTGTTGTGTTGAACCCTATTTGCTGTCCAGAGTTTAGGCCACACATGCCAAATGACAGTGAAAACATGAAAAGATGCTGTTCAAAAGCTCTGGGTAACAGCAGTGTTTTTGAGAAAGGCACTAAGGTAGCTTTGAAAATTTCACAAGCAGTTTTGTCTTTACATAAAAAGGAAAAACTAACTTTGAAGCATAGAGAAGGAAAACGTATTTCCTTTTTACTAAACAACATTTTGTATTTGTTTTTGTGTGTTTTGTCAAGTTCTACAAGTATTTGAACATTTTATGAGTGTTCATTAAATTACTTTGGCCAGGTCAAGGCAGAACAGGTATTTCAACCTCAGTGTTACCACTGAGAAAATAGAGTTTGGGAAGTGCTCAGTGCCATACCCCCAGACTGCCAATCCTTTCACTATTCACACTTGTTTCTGTCCAGTTTGCTGATTCTTTTTTTTTATAAGTGGCATTTTTTTAAAGCAAAGGATGTTTTTGGAGTAAGTGTCACACTGCTGCATTTTGTCTTCCGCAGCATTGAGGTGTCTGTTTCTAGAAAGATGAATGCTGTGAAACAGGTTGGATTGGACACCCTGAGAATTTAACAGTTAGCTACCTACGTGGTCATTTTTAATTTATTTTTTTTTTCCCAAGCCCTCAAGGGAACACATATGCAGTACATGTAATATTTTTACAAGCAGATTTTAGGATGGAGAAGATAAATGCAAGAAGCAGTCATAATCACAGCAAGGGAGCTGAACCATTAACATGACATATGGGTTGAAGCAGAGAAGCAGATATATGTTCTCCTTTTTTTATAAGGGTTTCCAAGCTGATAACATGTTTTACCTTAGCAGTTCATTACAGTTGTTCTTCATATTGTAAGATCTCCTTAAATATTCAACCTTTTTGTCTTCTAAAGACAATGTTAACCAGATGACTCAATGTAAATAAACGAAGTTCCCTAGTGACAGAATTTATTGTTTGGCACATGCCACAACAACCTATTTTTTGTACTAGTGCTGTCCAGAAGGTAAAGGCCTTTTTGAGAAAAGACTTTGCCTTAGACACTAAGCTGAAGTTATTTATTTGTTGCTGTTAGGAATAGGGTGGGAAGAGGAGAAGCCTTTCCTACCTTATAGCACCAAAGGAAATGAATACAAAGAATAATGATAAAATCAGTCACTGTTATGTAAGTGATGATGAGAATAATGTAAATGTGGCTTGAATAGACTGTTTGGTGAAAGATGTGATCTAAGGTATTTGATGGAAGTAATCACTATTTTAATCTTCACAGTTGGGGAAGGGAAAAATCCAGTTGCATCTTTTTTAACAGGTTCTTTTCATATCCTTTTTTTCTTCTGCCTTGTGGTTCTATTTATCTGGGTAAAAAAAAAATAATAAAAAAATTGATCAGTAATGAGCTAAGAAAAGTTAATTTCTGAAGAGGGATGGGCACGCATGAGGGCTTTTTGCTGGTATCTGAAATGGGGCAAAAAACCCAAGTGTATATGGGGGTGGAAACAACAAATTTGATTTAACCTAAATACATTCTTGATCAATCGTCCAATTCGGTGAGTTGCCTAAATGTGTTCTGCTTATATACATAATACTTTCCTACAATTCATGATACTGACCCATCCTGTGAAGGCCACAGTATTGTAACCTGATTGAGGAAACCGGGTGTAGGAGTGTAGTGCCGAGCACTGGAGACTGGCAAATAGAAACAGCTTTATCTCTGTACTTACACGTGTGCCTGGATTTTCTCCCACAAAGCAGGACTGGTGTCCCTGAGCCATTGTGGTGCAAAGGGCAAATGTGTGTATCTGTGAATACTGACACTTGAAAACAAGCTGAGAGTATGGAGATTTCTGAATTACTGCTGACAAAGGCAAAAACTATACCCTGATCTCATCATGAGGACATTTAAATTTGCTGTAGGGTCCCAGTGCTGAAAGGATTGCATCTCCATGGCACCTGGGCAGAGTCACCAAAGCTCTGCAGAGGGGACAAGACCTGGAGTGTCTGCATTGATCCAAGTGTTGGGTGTCTCTGGAGAAGCCTTCGAGTGGTGTTATCAGACATACTGTTAGCTGGCCTGGAGTTTTGCTCAATTTAAAAATCAATGTTTGGGGTTTTATTTTATTCCTTTCTTTGCAAATGAATGTCTATTTACAGTGAACATATGGGATTCCCAAACAAAGGCGATCTTTAAAATTAACACTGTCTGAAAATAAATGTAAGAAAAAGTTCTTCTGAGTATATAGCAAGGCTAAATTTCTCTTAAATTGAAGGCATGCAATTAACTAGCGAAGCAAATGAAAATAAAGATACATCTGTGCTCTGTTACAAAACTAAACATAAAGGAGCAAAATTGATTCTGGCATCTATCCCACATACCCGTAAACCAGCTCAGAAGCTCAGCACAACAGTACAACTCATTACACCAGCTCTTCCCACTGTGCAGCAGCAGCAGCCACTGGGCAGCATCACCCAACTGGTGGATGCTGGTACTGCTGCTGCCAAGTAGCTGCATCCCTCATGAGAGGTCACTGCCATGCCTCTTGGACCAACAGGGCTCGATGTGGCTCCTCCAGAGCCTCTCAAACAGCCTGGCAGACCTGCCTGGCCTTACAAAAGTTCTGACCTAAACAAATATTGCAAAATTTCACATGAAATGGTTCCTTACCATGAAACGCTGTTTGAATTCAATTAATATTTGCAAAAAGCAGATGCATTAGAAGGAATGGGTTAATTTTTCCTGCAAATAAAAGGAGACATTTGTTTTGTATCAAAAAGTTTTTGTATTTAATTTTAGACTCTATGTGAAAGATTACATTAGTTCAAATAGAAAAGAATTAAAATAGAAATTAAATGTTTCAACTTTGGAAATGGATATTTGAAAATAAATAATTTGGACTGCTCTAAAATTCTTTTTGTCACCAGAATTTCATTTGTGTAAAAGTTACAGAATTTTGGAAGTTTGTTCAGAATTTTTTTTTTTATTACTCTATTGCCAAATTATTCTCTTTCCTTTGTGGTTTGGTTTTTTTTTTTTTTTAATTAATTAATTATTTTTTTAACAGAAAACAAACATTTTCCCAATACCATCACCTGCAGGGAGGAGTGGACAGGATAGGTGACCCCAAACTCACCAACACAGACATCATAGTTGGTACAAAGCTGAGGGATCAGGAGGGTCTTGCCCCCCCTTGGCCCACATTGCTGGCTTGGCTCAGGTCCTCTTCTGGTTTCTTCTGAGGAGCATACAAGCAAGCCTCTGTCCATCCTGCCTTTGAGCCTGAGCTCTGTGTTTCTGAATCCAACACTAGAATCCAGCCTGTGAATACAGCTCCCATCTGCTGCTGGACCCAGACTGGGACTCTCCCAGTTCCTGCTTCACAGCATCCTTGGTGGCAGTAATGTAATCATCGTGAGGGGGACGACATGACGTTGAGATTGATACTGGTTTTTCTATATATTTGTATATATTCTATTATTATTATTATTATTATTACTATTATTAT
>JANHGL010016468.1:0-57952 GCA_024611195.1 Ceyx melanurus
AATTATTAGGGATATTAATTTAATAGAAATATTATCACTAATAATGAATAAAAAAAATGTCATAAAAAAATGTGTTTATGCTGTGGCTATTATACATATACATATACAACATTTTTTTCCCCTGTTGTTACCATTTTAGAGCTTAGGTGACCTAGATTATTAGAGTATGCAAATATACTTCTCTATTTCTAAAGTGAGAAAGAAGTCTGGAGCTATATCAGATTCAGGGATGAATGTATGGGATTAATACATAGGTTGCTTGACTTTCTACTTTTTATTTTAAGTTTATTTTGTCAGGCAAAAATAAGTGTTAAACCTCATTTAATTCCTTACTAGTAAACACCCTTTACAGTGACACAGGATCTTGTGTCTTGTTTCTCCTCCCGTTATCGCCCAAACATTTAGAAGAATATGAAGTCAGTTTTTCACCATAAAAGGTGGTAAATGCAATGGAATGCAGCAATGCTGACAACAAACACTTTGCAGATCTATCTGAGGCCATTTAAGGGCTATTTGCTTTGGGATGAAGGATTACCTATTAAATCTGGAAGAGGCTGCAAGCTGAATAAACACATCTAGTAGGGTCAGTGGTCCCTATCACCATGCAAGAGAAGGAGCAGGAATGCTCTAGGTAGATTGATGATGCATCATGCATCTAAATCATGCTGAAAGGAATACAAGGTGCTGAGGTGAAATGACACTACAAAAATGTCCATTTTAAACTTCTTTTTTTCAGCAAGGATATGGTTAAAAAAATAAAAGGAATGATTAAGTCTATTGTTGTAAATAAAAGAGGCAGCCTGTAGTGTCCTGGGGGGAACAAAAGGCATTATGTACTGAATACAGCTGAGGATAGTCACTGGGTGCATCTGTAGGTATGTGACTGTAGACAGCTAGTCCATACAATCACACAAAAAAAACCATCAAAGGATTTTGTGACATAAAGAATTTTTAAAGTCATGTCCCTATGCTATACATCTGAGGAAAAAGAAAAGTAAAATCTAGACTGAAGGATGAAGAAATGGGTTTTTAGACTGATATTTTGATAATGATACTGATATATTTTTATAAACCAGATCAAGAAGGAAATATTTAATATTATAGTATATTTAATACTTTTAACCAATCTGAAGAAGGTCTGGGAAGGGTAACCTGCATTATGCTTGTATTAATTTTAGCACATGGTTCACTATCACATGTGTAAACCCAGTCCAGGCTCTTTGGTATCTTCTAACTGATGTTTTATTGTTTTGTATGTCTGTTGATTTAATTAAGTGTGAAAAATGCTCTTATCTTTATTTGACTGTGGCATAGAGATGCAATACTGTGAGAATACGAGAACTATCAAGATATATGTCACTGCTCCTCAATACTTGTGTGAGGAAATGTACATACCACCCTGATGTAGCTAAACTGTAATTTTTAGAGAGAACAAAACCCAGTGCATGATTACAAGTAATTTGGATGAATACGCTGTGAGTTTTTTCTGGTTTGTGACTGCAGAAGAAAATTCTGGAGTAGCATTATGGATAGAAATTATTAATTCTCATTTCACTGATTTATTGCCACTGAAATGAGAGTCATTACTCTCCTATAGCAGACCTCTGAGTGCCTCCCGGCATGGCATAGCGTGGCAGTAATTTACACATGTGCACTAGCTACTACTGCTATTCTGGTCACTGGTATAAATAATGCAGGATATGAAATGATGAATATTTGAACTGAAACATAGATATTTTGCATATCCTTTACCTGATCTTCTAAACAGCGTTTGAAAGTTAAATCTTTACCTTGGCTGTGGGTGCTGAGGGGAGAAAGTACCTACCTGTTAAAGTCAGAAAGAAATGATTTTTTTTGAAGGAAAGTGTATGATTAATTAGATAGATAAATGCTGCCAGGTTATTATCCATTTACACCGCTTTTTGTTTGTTTTCTTTTTCAACAGGCTATGCTCAGCGGGATATTTAATGGTAAATTGAAATATTTTTTTTCCTTCACTTTGTGCCAAGAGGGTTTAAAATTAGATAATTGTGATAGATTAGGCAGCTGGCATCACATCTGACCTCTTTCACTGCTCTGTTTGAATGCAAAACATCAGTGCCCCCTACTAGGACACGTTTAGAGTGCAAGGCAATAGAAACAACGTTCACGCATTACAATATAAATTCCTAAACAGCATCCAAGAACTCCTATGAGTTGACACTTAAATAGCATCATGGAGAATATTTGATGCATTTCACTGGATTTGTGTCCATTTGCTTTTAATAGATTAAAGCCAGGAGATTATAGCTCATGAAGGATTTTCTCCTGAATTCTGTTCCTAAATATTTTAATCTTTTCATCACTGCCAGACTACAGAATCAGAGAAAAACAGAATGCCTGGTTATGAGTTTATTTTTTCTTTAGCTATGACTTACATATTTCATTTTCAAGATTTTTTTAATTTTTTTATTTCTATTTCTGTTTGTAGGTTCATATATAAAAATGTATTTTTTTATCCCTTTCTGATTATATTTTAACATATTTTTTTTTTATTGAGAATGCTGAGTTGATTACTTATTTCTTCTAGTGATGTCAGAGCTATTAATCTTTTCTTCACCTCTGTCATTGATAATGCTTTAGGCTACAGTTGAGCTTTGTGTTGAGTGTATTAATATGCATGCTGTTTTTTTGTCACATCATTTATTTTGGTGTTTTCAAGATAACTTGTTCTCAGAGTAATGGAAAACTTCTTTTTCAGTATTATATTAAATTTTGCTGTTAGGAAGTTCAATTTGTTTATGACTATTCCGTATGTTTTCTTGAATAGAATTTCACTCCAAATTTGTCTAACTCAGCCTTTTTTGGTGCATTGTCCCTCATTTTAATCTCTTCTTCCATCCTTGTTAGACACCACAAGACCTCCTTACACATTAATGTTGCAGCCCCCATACCCCCTCCATGCAAATCAGGCATATGCTTTCCTCCTGTTTCAGCACAGAAGGAAAGGCAATGAAAAGCTGGGAGCTTTGTAGTCTGTGTGCCACTTGAGACATAGGGTAAGAACATTTCTTTAGGTGTTTGTAAAATGCTTGCAACAATATGTGTCAAGATAAGTTCATTTTTTCATCTCATATTCTGAATATTAAAAAAAAAACAAAAAAAGGATTATAAAGATGGCCTAAATGGATTCAAGCAAAAGGAGCAATCCCTTTTTTAGGTCACACTCCCCTCCTCTCTTCTCTCAAGAATATTAAAGCAGGAAAAGCAATGATGTGAGATTCGGATATTGCATACACATACACACAGCTGTAAGGTTTCTTCTCTGTACATAAATTATCTTGGGGATTTATATTCACATAAAGTCTTGGATTTATTCAGTAACAAAGAATGAAGTATTCCTGTTTATTGATCTTGTCCTAGATCTTTTTCATTTCTCTAATTATATTAATACTTTTTCCATAAAAAGCAGCCCCATTTTGCTTTTCTATATTTCTTTGTCAAAACAGCTAAATATTTATCTTTTCTGTGTTTATGATATGGATATTTGTGATGATTGAAAAATATGAGGATGGAGAAAATATAGAAATATTTTAAATTTAGATTGCAAGTTTAGTAGGGTAACTCATCCCAGTAAATTGGTATGCATTTGTAGGGTTTTGTTCTAAAAGAAAGAGAAATAAATGAGAATGTGGAAACTGAAAATTTAAACACATTCTTTAATTGTACCTCATACAAGATAACACTGCAACATATCCTTCAAGAGACAGCAAAAACTTTAGGGAGATTTGCTGGTTTAATTATTAATCACAACACAATAAAGCCCTGTAAATAATCAGGTTATAGGAAAAAGCCATGTTCCATGCAATTGAAAGCTTGCATTCAAGTGAAGGGCAAAATCTATTTTTATAGATCACTTGCTTTGAATAGCTCCTGAGAATTAACATTTGGACAGGACTTTGAAGAGAAAAAATCAATCCAATTACATAATTTGTTACTCCTGAGGTTTTGTGTATGGACAGAATAGATACCAGTGAGAACTCAAAGCAAGCAGGATGAAAACTTTGTGGCTCCAGCCTTAGATGCCCACGTACAAAGTAGAAGGTTTGAAGAAATATATAACAAACTTGCTTCGACAGCCTTGGTTATGTCAGAATATTTAAATAGAAATATATTAAAGTAGCAGAAGTGGTTCACAGAAGTAGGTGGAATTGTGAGTGTATTCAACATTTATGGCTTAAGACTTTCTCTTTTAGAATCTTCATCTTTATACCTGATAGCCCTTAGTGGCCTGTTCTTCCATTAATTTGCCTAATAGCTTTTAAAAACAATTTAAATTACTTCCATAACTTCTTGCACTGTATGTGTTCCTCTGTGCATAAGAGCTTAAAGTAATGAGATAAAATATGGTAAATTCATCTCCAATAGGCTTTTACATTTGTATTATGAAATACCCAGATCTATATATTAAAGCATCTGGTTATTTCTGGTTATTTCTTAAACCTACATCTATGATCAGTAGGACTGATTATCTATCTATCTATCTATCTATCTATCTATCTATCTATCTATCTATCTATCTATCTATCTATCTATCATCTATATTATAGATATATTTCAGTCTGGAAGGAAAACTATAAACAAATAACTTCTAAATTATTATCAGGTATAATTAATTGCAGGTAAAAAGGAAAATCACATTGATCTATTCTGCAATATGTGTATTTCCATGGCAAGGAAATAAGGCCTCACTTAAATATCAAACAAGATGGTAGGAATTCTAAATATATCATGTTTTCTCTTGGTTCCAGAATCAGTGAAGCAACATGTTTTTTAAAATATTTTTATTCTTTTTTTTTTACCTCAATTATACTTCATCTGAAGGCTTGTGCCAGAAATGCTGTTCTGGGTGTTGCATTAAGTGCTCAGATAGCTGCTGTCTGTTGTGAGTGAAGATTTACTTCTGTGTTTGCTCTTTGCTTGTAATTCAAATCATACGACATTTCATTAAATGTAAATGTCATGTAAAACACTTTATACACTCAGCTGGAACAAAATAAGCATTTTACTGCTTTGAGAACAAGGTGATGGGCAAGAACAGGAGGACTGTAAGAGGCTTCTCAGAGCATTCAGACAATGAACTGAAGCCACACACACTACAGGACATGAAGTCACTAAGTCATTCATTGCCCACAAAGCAAAATGGAAGTAATTTAAATTTATCTGTTACAAATGAGGACACTGGAATAAAATCTGTTGACTTAACGAAATCAGTCTTCTCAAATACTTCAAATTAATTCTGTGCTAGATTGTTTGGTCTGAATAAGTAGGTACTATCCTGATTTTGTTGAATAAGATCAATTTTGTATATTACTGCACTGTGAGAGGTATTATACACATGTAAAACTCATTGTCTTTTCTGGTATTTCATATGATGAATCTATTTAATATATTGAACTTGGTCTTTAGGGGGAAGTCAGAGCAACTGAATTAAAGAAAAAAGGCCTCTACATTTTACAGTCAGCTAAACTAATTGTATTGTTAGGGTGAAAAAAGCAACTCATAAAATATATTGCCAAGACTGCCGTCACCACAGAAATCAGAAGAGCTGAGAATAAAAGTAATTCTTCACAATTTGGAAGGTTTTGATTTCATGAGGCTGGATAAATGGATAGCATATTTAAATCAATTGTATGGGGGTTTTATTTATAAATTCATCCTTCCCTAAATCTAGGTTTTTCAATTTATTTGCTACTTTATTTGCTGAAGAATTGGACAAACACCACTAAGTGGGATAATTTTGTGGAAGTGAAGCTCTCAGTAGCAATTACTGGTGGCAGTTCATCAAATATTAATTATATCCAAACCAATATTCATTTAATTTCCCCAATATGGTGACAAATGTATGAACACTTTACATTCTTAATTCCATTTTAATTGAAAAGAATTTAACTGAAAGCACAAGATGATGATCAAGGTGTTCCAAAAGGGTCTTGCTGGTTGGAGACCTTTTATTCTGATATACAACCATAATACTTTAAGAAGAAACATATAACTTTTAATGAATTTTTACCTGGGTTTCATGAATTTTCAGAAGCTAAATTTTTTATGCTGTAATTCTGTGACTTTTGTTTCTGCTGACAGATGTAGTTTCTGTATGTTGTTCTTATTATGTCTAATACAAACCTTACTTTATAGCTGAGCTTTGACATTTTATTTTAACTATGTTTCCCTTTTGTGCTGGATTATGGAACTTTTTATTTTCTTCTTTTTTAATATTTTTTAACCTCAGTGCATTTTTCCTCTGTCTTATTAATTTGTTTTTCTTTTTTTTTTTTTTTTGGTTGGTTTTTGGTTTGCTTTTTTTAAAATTAAGAATATATTTTTCTTCAGGCATTCAATGAGTCAGAAGAATTCAAAGCTACTCGCCAGAGGCCATGGCAGATTGCAGATGAATATATTTCCTATAGGCAGAAACCGAGAGCTAGGGGTTGGAATTAAAATATCAGAATGTTTGAAAGTACTGTGTGTATGTAATCTTACTGTGGACAAATGTCACCATAACACTACTTTTTATTCTACCTATCGTCTTCTTCCCAGATCATTTCATACTATACTCAGCTACTTCTCACTTCATATTGAACAGCACACATTTGAATAGCATTAAATTGATATTTAGTTTTCAGCATTTCCCTAGCAACAGCAATGCATGAATGGCATCAGAAATACTTTTAATTACTTAATTAATGAAGCAGATACATCTGTGCGGTCAAATTAGACTGTACTATATAATCCAAGATTATTTGTGGTTTGAATTTATTTTCTTCATGCCACCGTATGATCAGTCAATATTGTTCCCCAAAATGTTTGTTTTCTTGTCAATCTCAGTAGTATGTTATGTACTCTAATGGAAAGACTGATGTGTTCTGAAGCAACAGTTTAAATCCAGAAATGTGGGATCACGTACCTCCAGCACAATTGGTTGGTTGGGTTTTTTTATATGCAGACCAGTATTCAGGAAGCTTTTCTGCTGCTTTTGTATGTTAATACCATTACTTGTTCAGGTGTCCATTCTTCTCTAAATATATGATGTTAACTAGAAATAGTTAGAATACATTTTAAACATATTACAATATAAGAGTAAAAATCTTGTAATAATAGATTAATAGTATTTTATTATTATATTATTAGGCTAGTTAACATATCCTCGTAGCTTCATGTATCACAACACACTTATCGTGGTAGTACTGTTTAGCTTAGCACCTCATCTTGTGACAAACACTAGTAGATGGTTTGAATTCAAAGACTGTTTTGTTTCAAGTTTGCTTTCAAACCCTGAAAAACACACGCAGAGCAAGTACAATTCTCTGAATATTAATTAGAATACAGGGCTTCTTTTTGTCCTCTTTTGTAATGTCTTTCCTCATTTTTATCAAGTTTTGCCATCTTCTTTCCACTGTCTGACAGTGATATATGATCAGCCCGTGGAAGAGTTAATGCACCGTGCAACCTGAGTCACCTAGCAGGCAATTTCTGGAGGCACTGAACACCTGACCTACATTTTCAAGGAGAAGACACATCAACTCATTTCCCTATTATTCTCTCCATGTTTGGGTAGTAGCTAAGCACCTACCGTAAGGAACCCAACCCTAGATACCTAAGCAATATCTTTCATATCCTATAGTGATCGTCATTTCTTAATACTGTCTTTCAACTTTAAATAATCTTGGCATCTTGCAGGTTGCTCTTTATAGGATGATAAATATTTATGTGGTTCTACTTCCTACAGATTGGAGGAACTTGCTTGTAATTTTCTCACTGCATATTGTGGCCAGAGAACAATGAAATGGAATTAGTATTTCCTTTACAGAATGTGTTTAAAGAAAATAGATCCGTAGTTTGATATGTAATCCTTTCCAATCAGCAATATTTTCAGTTGTCGCTGACACTTTGCAAATAGTGTCTGGTTACCTAAGGTAACTATAATGTAAATCTGAACACCTGGAGTCTGCTCTAAACCTGAGTCCATCGCAGCTCTGCTGTGTGACCTTCAGGTTTTTCTAAGTATTATAAATTCTAAGAATGACTCACACTGTGAGTGTGAATATTATTGAAATACTCTGTAAACATAATGATGTATGAAGTAAAATAATTCTGGACAGAAAGCTAATGAAAGCTGTGTGCTTGTGTTTCCAAATATTTCCATTTCCTGACTCAGTAGAACTTTTGTTTCTTTAGGACTTTTCAGACTAAAGAAGGAAATTACTTCATTTCTTTCATTTATTTGTCTTAAATTTTGCCTTTACAGCATTTGTTTACAGAATTACACTATTCAGAATGTGAAAATGTTTGAGACAGTTTTCATCATGAGAAATATTATATGTATTTAGAAATGATTAGTGTGACCAGTGAAGCAGTAGGGTTTATTTAAACTTGTTGCAAAGGAAATTAAGCCATGGCCTAATTTTTGTTTCTCTTATGTCTTCTCCCAGTCCCTGCCTTTGCCTTCTGTGTGTCTGGTGTATTGGCTAATGAACAGTAAGGCAAAAATGTCATTGAGAAGCTCCATCTTTTCCATGTCCCTCATGGCCAGGACTTATCCTATAAGTCCTACAACCTTTAGCACTTTCTTATTTTCTGATGTGGTACCCCGGAGCAGGAAATGCATTTTCTTTAGTGACATGCTACCAAAAAATCTTCTTTAGTAAGCAGGCATATGATCAAAACTATATTCCAGGATTGTAGCACTGATACCCTTTGAAAGTAAATTGGATTTTTACAAATCACCTTTAGTGTGAATGCTTAGGATACTACATTCTAACTGAAGGGCAGTACTATCCATTGTGGGATATATTTAACTGCTCCAGCAATGTCACAAGTGTACATCCGACTGTACAAATGCAGTTTTTGGAATTGTTCTGGATTCTCCCTGTAACTGACTAGCAGCTGACATATCTCTTGTCACTATTTGGTGACATTTAATGTTCTAACACCAACAGTAGTATGTATAAACTATCACAATGTAAAGGCATCAAAACAGGACAAAAATGAGGCAGGTGATTCATGCAGATCAAAGACAGCTATCTGCTTGGTTATATGTGCAATTTTCTTGTACTGAAAAACTGTGAGGTAGCAATTAAAAATGAAAGTAAAACCAAGTGGCACAAGACATGCTGGTTAGACACTGACAGGTTGTTCCAGGAAGCTGTGGAAGCCGAGAATGTACTGAGTTTCTAAAAGGAACTGGACGTTTAAGTGGATTAAAAAAATATCCAGATTTATGGTGTTATTGTTAAAAACCTTGGAGGCAATCTGATAGTCCACATTTAAACAATTCATCCTAATTAGACAAAAGCTAATCACATGTATAGCATTCTGTTTATTCATATATTTTTGTTGACTTAGAAGTTACTGTTTCCTGCTCCAGCATGCTATGTTAATTGCCATTGGAGAAAGGATTCAAGACCAACAGTAAATTCCAAGTCTAGCTTTTACTGAGTAATTCAAAACAAAACACACACACACAAATAAAAATAATAAAAAAAGGAAAAGATGATTATACCATTTCTACAACTGTTATGACTTCCAGGTGGTGTACCATTGTGAACAAATCACTGCCAAACAGCATCCCTATGCTATGAAGATACACTCTGCATTATAGAAATAACACTCAACACTACATTCGCTGCTGTTTCCACTTTTGATGGTGAACAGTCTCCTGCTCTAGAGACATTCCAGTCCCGCCTGGATCTGTTCCTGGGTGACTTGGTCTAGGTGCCCCTGCTCTGGCAGGGGGGTTGCACTAGATGATCTAGGTCCCTTCCAACCCCTGACACTCTGTGATTCTGTGAACACACAACTGACACTTTAGGTGGTAGCAAGCATCAGCAACTATGGAAAACATAGTCATTTAAAGACTTATTTTTTGCTGGTCATGGCTCATAGATTTTGTCTTCCTATTTTGACATGGGGCCAGTTCCAGAAAAGTTGCCTAAAGTGGCTTCAAGGCTCTGCAGAGAGATCTGTGTTCAGTTTGGTTTTATCATCAGCAAAATCCTTTCCACAAACGATGAACACTGCAGTATTCATTTCCAGTGGCACACAACAAAGTCTATTTTTGTTATAGCCCGAGGTGCCTTTCCATGGCAGATGAACGTTCATCATTTTCCTTTCTGTAATTTGTTCTGTCTTGCTGTTTTGTTCAGTTAGGTGACAAACCCATCTCTTGACATGACTGATGGAACTGTGTGTGATGTCTCTCACTACCCACTGTAAAACTGACCAAAACAGAGTTTGCACTCTGTTTCCCCCACTTAGAAGCTTTGTAAAATATTTCCTGGTCAGTACCTGTTAGCAGCAATATAGTAAATCAGAATGATCAGAGGTAGGCAGGGAAACTCTCATATTAACATCAGTCCATTGATCAGCCTAGCAAAAAGAGTGTTACATGAAGTGCCTTTATATGAGTGCTACCTTCAAAAGACAAGGCTTTGGGGAGACCCTATTCTTCCTGGAAATCAGACAAATAACTGCAGAGCAGTTCTTTTTATTGCAGGTCAGTGATTTTGAAATGTCAGCAGTACAGAAACAAATAAAAGTTATGAACCACTTTTCTTTAGTACCTCATTATGCAGCATTGATATAATCACGTGCCTAACGAACTGACATGTCTGGAGAAGACTCTAGGATCACCGAGTCAAACTGTCGACACACACAAATAAAAGGAAAATAAAAATTATTTACTCTTTCAGTAAATAAATTCTTCCTAATATCTAGTCTAATCCTCCCCTGCCACAACTTCACAACTTTCCTCTAGTCTTGTCATTATTTAATTGAGAAAAGAGGCTGCACCTTCCTCTCCACAACCTCCTTTAAGATAGTTGCAGAGAGTGGAAAGGTCTCCCCTCAGCCTCCTTTTCTCCAAACTAAACAGTCCCAATTCCCTCAGCCTCTCCTTGCAGGAGTTGTTCTCCAGACTCTTCACCAGCTTGGCTGCTCTTCTCTGAACTGTCTCCAGCACGTCAATGTTATTATGGTGAGGGGCCCAGAACTGAACACAGTGCTCAGGGTACCAGTGCCAAGTACTGGGGCATGACCCCTTCCCTTCTCCTGCTGTTTCTGGTACAGGTCAGGATGCTGTTGGCCTTCTTGGCCACCTGGGCACACTGCTGGCTCCTGTTCAGACAGGTGTCAACCAGTATCCCCAAGTCTTTTTCTGCTGGACAGCATTGCAGACACTTTCCCTGAGCCTGGGGTTGTTGTATCTGAATCTATACAACCCTCGGGTGTGTTTGTCACATTTACTTGTATGCATATGCAGAGCAATGAGCATATCTTAGATATATCTGGCTAAGAGACAGCATGGACTGGCTGAACAGAGAGAGGAACTTGTTGTGAATGTGGAAATATTTTGCTAAAGGAGGAACAGAGTGATCATAATATATATAAGCTCCTAAACATCCATAAAAAGAGAATTCCATTCAACGTGTCCTGCAACAAGTTTGGGTTGTGATACGAAACACTGCATGGCACTGTAACCTTGACCAGTTCACATGAAGGATCATGCCTACACGCTGTGGATTGGAAGCAGGATAATTCATTCAAATTACCTGCATTGCAGCTGAGCAACTCTTCAAGTCCTCTGAAATCCTACAGCAGTCAGTGCTTCCTCCCAGCCACGCAGAAAGCCAGTTGTCATAAGATCATATAAATCATTTCTCATGCAGTGCACTAGAGACAGACAATTATCGTCAGTGCTCAGCACTGCAGTTTTCATAATCTTCTAGAACAGAAAGTACAGGTTTGGGGCTGGTTTGTTTTATTTGGGGTTTGTTTTTTTTCCCTCTAGAGGAGGAAAACAGTGAGAGCTTTGGCCATGACCCTTAAAGAACGCAGTTTAACAGTCTTAATATCTTTGCAGCAGTAAAAAATAAGGATCTGTTTTCCCAATGTAGATGGCATTTCAGGAGCAGATACAAAAGAAGGAGGAAAAATAGAGAGAGAGAAAGCAAGCAATGATAGTTCAGATTGGGCAATCACCAGCCTAACCCTTTTGACATTGAGGCTGGCAGCTTGCTATAAATTATCATTCCACTGAAGAGCAGAATTAGATTTGATATGCACCAAGGTAATTTAGACAGAAAAATTGCATCGCGTCTCTTCTGGTAACATGGGTGACCTTATTTAGCCAGGGTACTGTGACTTACAGGGGCCAGACTTGCAGCGCCCACTGCTGGCAGCTGCTCCTCTTCATTCGCTGCTGCTTCAGAGTGAAATACACACGGCAAGTGGCTAAGTTTGGGGTATTTTGTTTTCCAGCACAAAACGGTACCTACTTTTTCTGTAAGCTGAAATCCCGTGCATTGGCTTTACAAATAAAAGAAAAGAAAAGAGAAATGTCCCTCAGAAGCAGTTCCATTGCTGCACTGCGTTATCCCTGTGCAACATCAGGATTGATGTGTTCCACTTGCTCATTTTCCTGCCTGTGTTTCAGCCTTGTTCCCATGGGGTTCATTGCTACATTATCAGTAGTGATGCCCCTTAGAGCAGCAGGGCTCCAGCGTTGCTGCGGGCTTCCTAACATTACAGCCCTGCAAATGTCAAGTGGTGTTCCAGTGAAGCCTGCTGGCTCAGTGGTATTCGTTTGCTCGGATCACTCTCCCCCAGGCTCTTTCTAGCTTTCACTTCTTCCCTCCTTCCTCAAGAGGCTGATGCTTGGCATATTTCCCAACTGCATTAGTCATGCCAGAAACAGAACCACGTATCCTCAATTGAGCTGGTTCCACAAGCTGCCTGAGAGCCCTTATGAGGCCAACAGACCATACAGCTTTGATAATTTTGCTAGAAATACACTGTTTATGGATGAGAAAGCAGTAATTGTATATTTGAAGTGCTTTTTCTGGGCTTCTAATAGTGATAACTGTGAAGTTTGTTTGGTGTAAACAGGAAACTTAAAGTTATTGTTTAAATTTATTTAATTCTATGTTGTTCAGACAAGGTTTGATAATCCAGAACTTTATATTTTTAAATACAAGCCTATTTATATTTAGCTGTCAACCTACTTGTAATTCCTTAGGAGAGACACTCTAGCTTTTGTGTTATATCTAGCTATATTAAACCTAGTGATAAATCTGGAAAAAAAAGAAAACCAGAAACAATCTGCCAGTAAATTTATATTTGTCACCTTTTCATCAGGAAACAAGCAAACAAACAAACACACAAGAAGCCCCAACCAAACCAACAACAAACCACATCAGTTTCATTTAGTTTCATTTAGTGAAAGAAGGATACAGAAGATACTGCAGGGAGGACAAAATAATAAAGGGATGTCAGAAGTTGACAGAATCCATCAAAGATGCTATCAGAGCACCATAGCACTGAATAAAGATGCCTGTGTGAATTATCTGCAGCAGTGACAATCCTCAGCCTCATTCTACAGAAGACCTAGAAATGCCAGGGCTGATAGAATCATGGAAAGTTAGGGGTTGGAAAAGACCTCCAGAGATCATCAAGTCCAACCTCCCTGCCAAAAGCAGGATCACCCAGGGCATGTCACACAGGAACAGACCCAGAGGGGGTTTGAAAGTCTAGAGCAGGAGACTCCACAGCCTCTCTGGGCAGCCTGGGCCAGGCTCTGGCACCCTCAGAAGTTCCTCCTCAGATTGAATGGAACCTTCTATGTTCCAGTTTATACCCATTGTTCCTATTTTATTGCTGGGCACTACAGAGCAGAGGTTGTCTCCTATTTGACACCCACCCTTCAGGTATTTGTAGACATTAATAAGATCCCCTGTCTGTCTTCTCCTCTCAAGACTAAACAGCCCCAGTTTCCTCAGTCTTTCTTCAGAGGGGCGATGCCTGAGTCTCTTAATCATCCTTGTAGCTCTCTGTTGGACTCTTTCCAGGAGGTCCCTGTCTCTCTTAATCTGTGGAGCCCAAAACTAGACACAATATTCCAGGTGTGGTCCCACTAGGGCAGAGTAGAGGGCGAGGAGAACCTCCCTACACCTGCTGGACACAGCAGGCCAGTAGGGGAAAAGCAACTTCTGTTCTATTACCAATTCACTCATGATAATGCATTTATATAAGTCACCAAAATACAAAGCCACAGTTTGAGAGAGATATTAGAACACAGCACATAGTTCCTCCTAATCTATAGCAAACAATTAGAATGTTTTAGAGTTAAGCATGACTTGAGCAGCTGGGATTCAAGGGACAGAGTGTGTGTGTGTGTGTCTGTGTGTGTCTGTGTCTCTGTGTGTCTGTGTGACACAGTCTGAAGTGAAAGGGAGTAAGCACATCCCCTGGGGAATATGGAACAGGGAACATGTCCCAGGGTTATGGGCCAAGGAAAAGCCCCTGGAAAAAAAATGGAGCTTTTCCCTAAACATACCTCCATACAGACCATGAGGGAGGGCATGGGTTTTTCCTGGCATGGGAATAAGTCCTGGGAAAAGGCCATTAGGGCCTAATATGTTTATTTGGGATGAGAATATGTCCCAGAAAAAGGATAAGGTAATAGAAAATGATAGAAGAAAGGCAGGAGGAGAGCTACAGTGCAAAGAGATGTAGTGTATGCAAGGTGCTTATGTCACAATTTCAATACATTGTAAAGACAGCTTTAGTAATAAAGAATAAATAGTTCAGTGGCTAATGCCATTGGCTAGATGCACTAATTTGTTTACAATTGCATAGGAAAATTACAAATGGATGAGAAAAAAGTATGTTAGTTTAATACTATTTTTTTATTTCATTTGCAATTAAATATGTTGTAAATTCATTAATAGAAATTTTACTTGGTTAAGAGACTTCACAATAAATAACAATAGGAACAGAAATAAGGCAGCAGATCTAGTTTTAGAGCTGGCACTCCAAAACCAATCCTGATGTGAACTTAAAACCAAACAGGACTGACTGAACTTTCAAAATCATGTATATCCTGAAAGGGGGAGTTTTAGAGAGAGCAAAAAGTTAGCACATATGATAAATGATCCATGAGAGCAACATGAATCCAAGAAGCTGTGAACCTCATGCCTCTGAAAATAATACAGAGGACAGAAAAAGTGTCAAACATTGAAAAAACAGGTGTGCCTTCCAGGGCTGACAACTGCTCAAATGCCTCTTCAGTACTGAGCTACTGTCACATTGAGCAACCCATTCGAGCAGCTCAGAGACTGCTTTATTTACAGTGAAGTTCCTGAGGAGCTGGCAGCCACTCCCCGTGCAGCTGTGCAGCCTGGCAAGGAAGCAGCACAGTGTCCTTGCCTGTCTGGAAGTCAAGGCACATTACTACTTTCTGCATGTGAAATTTCACCCATTGTGAGGCATTTATAACGTAGCAGAAGTCAGAAATGCTCATGCCCAGATAACACACTAACAAGTGCAATGAATGCTTATAAGTCAATAAACGAAGGAATCAGAAGGAAACTGATTCTTTATTAACAACTGCTCTTCCTACTCAAACATCTACCACGTACACAGAAGAGCTAATCTTTTGGTCAATAGTTCCTAATAGAGTTTAAAAAAATAAATAAAAAACACCATCACCCTCCCCCGTAACACTACAGAGAAAAAATAAAATAAAATTGAAGAAGCCAAACTTGGAAGTCAAAGGCTATATATAATTCATATTTAATATGTTGTGGCTTCATTCATACCACTGACTTTATTTCAAATAAATTCTGTATCAGCATATTTGCTAAAACACAGCACTGCCCTTGGTTAAGCTTCAGCATTGACCCATGGAGACTAACTGCCATGATCTCTATGTATAGAAATTGATACAACTGCTCCTGCCAACCTAAAAAGGTTCTGTACAAATGATAATGAGTTGGAGTACACAGTTGAGACCAGGATCACCATATGGCAGAAACAATCATTATTCTTTGGACTCGGCAGTCCAGAAGCTCTGGGTCCCACTGAACTGTCAATATTGGCACAACCAGAAATAGTGTTATATATTGGGATTATGAGACCTGAGACTGGATTTATTGGGTTTGCTTAGATTATCTTCCCATTATATGCTCAGTATATCACACAAAGAGGACCCTGCATGAGTGATGGTTATTCTCCAAGAATCCCACAGAGCCAGCAAGTCAGCTGATCTTCACTCAGAAAAGAAAGATGGAGTTCCACTAAAATCCCTACTCCATCTCTGAAATAGGAAGAAATGGCAGCATTGAGTGAGTGTCAGCAAATTGAAAGGCTAGGACACTCTGTCTCAGTATGAGAAAAATGTTGGTCTGCTTTTTTCCTGATTTTATCACTTTTTGAATTGCCTCACTGTCTGCAGTGTTCTAGCCTGTTCTCCTTTGCAATGAAAGAAATGTATTTTGCTCTGTTATTTAACAGCATGAATTTCCTACAGCTTTTGTTGCATGCACTTCAGAGGAAAGACAAGATTAAAAAAAAAAAAAAAAAAGAAACCAAAACAAAACGCCAAACAAATCAAAATCCAAACAACCAACAATACATTATTTTAGTTTATAGGTAAAGCAGAGCAGAGAAAAAAACAAACACCCAAAACAAACAAGCTAAATGCACCATATTTGATTGCAGATAATCAGATGCTGATGGAATACCAGACCTGCAGTTGTCCAGCTATGCGCTGAATAAAGCGGCAAAACTACAGAATCAGGAATTTCCATCCAGAAAGATCATGGCAATATATTACCTCTGCATTTAGTAATCCATCTTTCTTTGCAAAATTCCTGGCGGGAGGAGTGTGTGGGAGGGGAGGTTGGGTGTTGTGTGGAGACAGCACCTCGTGTGCATTGCCCCCTGACTGCTCAGAGCACCTGACCTGTAGATAAAACACCAGTCTCCTTGACCAGGAACACAGAGGGCATGTATGTGCTCATGATTCTAACTCCAGCAGGCATAGCCAGGGACCACTGACCTTTGGAACGAGCTTTCAGTATACAGTGATAAAAATTATCCATTCACTTATCATTTACATAATTCTAACATTACACAGCATGTAAACATTGATTTTAGGAAATTTTTATTTTTATTATACCTGATGAGCATTGTCAGTTCTCAACTTCTGTAAGGAACTCAAAATCTCTGTCTCATAACTGCACTAATGGACAGTGACCCTGTAAGGGACCCTTATGAAAATAGTTCCTTCAAAGAACAGTTTACAGCCCCTTTGTACTTTCCCTTTTAGACTCTTCCCTCTGTCAGCTGAGGAGTGTTGATTTATGAAGAGAAAGGCTGAAGTGATAATCAGAGAGAAAATGCATTGTGAAACACCTGAAATAGCTGCAGTTGTCTAGTCCACCATAAACCTGGCAAGTAGCAATAAGCAGTTGCGATAAGACTAGATTCATGCTACCCAAATTAAAGCTCATTAAAGTGAGATACCAGCTAAAAACATGAGAGCTGTAAATGTCCTAAGCATACTATATCATATACTGCTATATATAATGTTATCAGTGGCAAGAAACTGGTATGCTATGTTGAGAAATGAAAATCATTATACTTGAGCTTCTCTCTGCCGTAAGTGTATGAAAACGAACACTTGGTTTTGCATGGTCTGGCAATGCCCTGCTACAGCACAGATGTGCTTTGGCCAGTACAATATCAGTAACACACACATCCAGTTGTTTTGTACACAGTTTTCAGGGGTGCAACACACATATTCAAAATCCATTTCTAAGAACAGTTTCATGGAGATTTACTTTCCCAAGCAAAATTTCTGTTTCTGAAAGTCAAATCTTCATATTTTGTCTCTTAAAATGCAAACTTATTAAAGAAAAATCCCAACAGCAAAACAAACAACACCTTTCCAGAGTAATTATGCTACATCTCCTCATATCTTTTTTATCAGTGCTAGATATTTTCTTTCTTGAGTAATTTGCAGAGCAATATAACCCTCCACTTAGTCTCTCTGTAGGTACATCTGTATTAATGTAGTACCTCCAAAGATATCTAATCACAACAGTGTAGAAAATTATCCTTGATATCTGAGAACTGTTTTCATTCAGATCAATTTATCCCTTCAATTCTCTTGAGAAAACAATCTCTGTGAAGACTAACCCCTGAGTGATTATTTAAGTGTAAACCACAGGTACACTAAATCTTTTTATTCTGCCTGCAGAGAGATCTTTGAACATCCCCACATCCATTTCAGTAGCAGTAATTGGTTTGTCATAGCAGCCTCGGACAGAATATGCACAAATTCTTGAATTCAATCAAAAAAATTCTGCTATTTATTTTATGGTGTTTAAAAAGGATTCACTGTATTAAAATCTTACATGATCTGACAGAATAATAAATGTTTAATATTCAGTAAAGGAAATTCCATCCATTTAAAACTGTTTCTTGCTCCTTTAAAAATACTTTTGTTACCTTATTTATACTCTAAAACTTTAATTACCGAATACATACTTGTTTTATAGATATTTTAATATAATTTCATTATTTCTGCAATCTTCTGCTATTTGTTTATGATTCATTGTATTAAAAAAGAATGTCAAGAATTGTCTTATTCTTTCCAGTTTCCACCTTTTGCAGAGCTAGCCCCTCTCAGCTCAAATCTTGCTCACTCTGGGTTTTCAAGCTATTACAGTGATCAGTTAAGGAATACATTCTTTTAAGTTGCATGTCTAGGCATACAACATAGATATTAATATATGTTTTGATCTCATTTATGCTAATGGAGTTTCTGTGTCTATAAGTTAAATTGTTGCCTACTAATTAGCTCTGAAAATTATATTAATGTTTTCTAAGTTTTGGAAGCTGTCTCTGCCTAGATTCCAAATATCTCAAGATATTTATAGTCTGTTCAAGGGCTAGGCTTGTCTTCATTTTTTCTAAATTAGTTTTGGATTAATATTGTAAGGAAATTACTTAGAAACCAATAGGAATTAACATTGCTTAAAGCAAAACTTTCCAAATTAGTCATACTTGGATTTTGTAACTAAAGCATTATTTCAAAGTGAGAAAATAAATTATATATATTTATCTTGAACTTAACATGATTAAATTTTAGCTGAATTTGTGAAGACTTTTTCTTAAGATAAATGTAGCTTTGAAATATTATAATGCAATTTTACCCTTTTTATCCAATTTTGAATTTATTTATTTTTTTTGTTAAACTATTATTTACTTATGAATTGATTTATTTCTAGGCTTGTCAGACTAGCCCTAGGGAGTTTTAGGTTTAGAATGAGTTCTATCCAAGGTCTGCTGAACTAAACCGAATTGAAATTTAGTACAGGAACACCATCCTAAATCATGTACATTATAATTGCTTTTGTTTTCACTTGTGCTGTTGTTTCATTCTAACATTACACCGAGCTCTGTTTACACTGGAAAAAGAAATACTACTGTGACCTGCAATATATAGGTTTTTTTCATGACCCTGCAAGCAAATAGACACTAAATGCAAAAATACTGTGATCTTTTGTAATTTCATATGCTTTTCTGTTTTGCAGGAAATGACAGATGTTAGAGGAGAACAAGGCCACTCCTAGACCCAGAACTGCACTGTACGCAGGCTGAGCCTGAACTGACAATAAATACAGTGCAATGATCATCTCTTTTGAGCTATTGTCATAGCAAGCACATTGTGCAATGTTATCTATCAACTGAGACCTTCTTAACCATAGTTGAACATGTTCCATTAGAAACCTTCCACAACTACTCTGATATTAAAGGCATTTAATTTCTAGCTTTATTCGAGGCTAGTTGATACCCATTTCTTCTCATTACTTGTAGTTTAAATAGCTCACACATCTTCCTTCCTCGTGTTCATCTTTTCTGCTTTTCCAGGCCCACAATATATTTAGAGTGAACACTCATATTAGACTTAGACCTTAATTTTCCAGGTTTAATGAGCCAAAGCTTTTATTTCTTCCAGCAAGATAAACTCTCCATTATCCTTATTATTCTGTAAGCCTTCTGTGCAGTGATTCCAGCCTAAATGCAGCTCCCTTGATATTGGTGACCTTGTAAACTTTTCCCTTTCTTAGCCGCAGGTCATCACTGAATCGTTAGCTTTAAGACATCATTAATATTGCCTATTAATCATACCCTTCAATCCTGTAGTCAGTTATTTTATTAATTAGTTCTGTCTTTGTTTTAGTTTACTCCTTTTTATAAAGTTATTTTTAAATTTTCTTTTTCCCAGAATTTAATCTGAAATCTTTTGCAAAATATCTGTTTTTGCCTACTGTGATCTAATCATATTTTCTAAAACTGACTTTTTGTTCATCTCTTCTCTTGCAGTTTTGATACTCAACTAAAGTACGTCTAAAAGTGCATTAGTCTTTATTATAGTAACTATCTGATAAAGGAATATGCTGCAACACTGTGGAATAACTAGGCCTCACTATTTGTTAACAGCATTTGTTCTGTAATATGTATCTGAAACTACAATTCTGCCCTGAAAATAATTCCTGGAACTATTTGTTCCTTTATTAAATTCATGCAAATACCTGACCTGTGTGGGTTTATAAGAGCTTTCCACTCCTTAGGCTTCATCTGTCAAATTACATTCTTGGGAGCATTATGCAAGAAAAGCAAAATAAAACTTTCCCGACGATCCTAGTTTCCTTCAGGACAATGCAGGTACTTGAGCAAGTTGTATAAATTACCAAAGTGACTAATCCAAGCTGCAGATCTTTTCATATTTCCTTAATTTTAATGATGAACTTAACTGTGAAGAACATAGTGAGATAATTTTAGTCCTTTGTGCTCTACTATTCTTCTCAACTTCATCTTATCTAGGATGGGTCACTAATGTTCATCAGTTCAGAACATTTACTTCAGTCCTGCACTGGGTTGATATGACACAGGTTTGGTAGCAGGAGGCTGTAGGGTTGTCCTCTATCAGAGGAAACCCAGATTTTCCCCCAAGTAGAACACATGCAGTTTCATCCAGCTCCAAAAGAGACCCACCACGCGTCAGAGCTGAGCCTGTCAGCAATGGTGCTGCCCCCTCTCTGGTAATACATCTAAGAAAGCATAAAAGAAGATGAACAGCAAAGGTCCCTTCCAGCCAAAATTGTTCTATGTTCCTTTGATTTGATGACGTTTGATCTAAACTTCCTTAAATAAGGAGTGTGGCTGAACTGTCAGAATCCCGAGTTGCTGAGTATTTAGTCAGGGCCCTGCGTGTCCTGTGTAGGAGGACACTCCTACGGTGCTTTAGCTGAGTGGAACTTCTTCCTTGTGGAATTTATACCCCCTTCAGTTTATAAACAAGCTCTCAGCAAAAAGAAAACCTGTAATTTTCTACTTAAGCACAGGACTCCAAGCTAACTTAATAGGTTTGAGATGTAACGACAGTAGGCTCTCTCCTCACTCCTCAGATCAGATTAGAAGGGAAACTGCATGCAGTTAAATCCTGGTGGTTTAATCCCTTTCCCATGTATTTAATTGTAAAATTCTATTCACTTCAGATGTAAAACTGTATTCAGAAATCAGTGGCAAAAGTAAATCTATGATGATCAAAACTTACCTTCTCTCTATGCAGATTACAGAATGTTTCCAAAAGTCAAAATTAATGCTTTTTATGAAAGATCTCTGATCTCATTTTGAATTTCGGTTCTTGGCTTATCCACCACTACCTATGGTGAGCATTTCAATGTTTAATTATCTTCACTGCTAGGAAATAATATCTGATTTAAAGGTTAATTTTACCTAACCTAAAAGTCAAGACTTTGGATCATGTCATCTCTTTATCCGCAAGATAAAAAAAAAAAAAAAGACTGCAGTTGCTTATACATGGTGCATAATGACAAAGATAGATGCTTCCCATAGTTCTCTTGGATAAATTGAAGACACGGGAAACTTTAAATCTTACAACTAAGGCCTTCTGGAACTTAAATACTCTGCATTTCCTCTGTTAACTGCCTTCTTTACAGTTTTCTTCCTTTCTGTTTTGGTGATTTTTGTTGCTGTTGCTTTATTTTTGTGTTTTGTCTTGGTTGGTTTTTAGTCTGTTTGTTTGGGTTGTGTTTCGGTGGGTTTTTTGTGTGTCTCTGTTTTAGTTTTGTTTCGTAGGGTTTTGTTTGTTTGGGTTTTTAGTCATTTTCAGAATGATTATATTAACCTTTATACCTGCTGAAGCACTGCACATAGAATCTGTGTAAAAATGTTCATTCATAAGACCCTCAAATCCTGCTGAGTCACTGCTAACCAGATCTGGTTCTGTGTCATAAAATCATTGCTTGTGCTCTTTCCACCAAATATGTTTGGCTGAAATGTGCTCATTTATCAGAATAGTTTGTATTACTCTGTAAAATTTATACCTGCTTTTTATTTACTAGCCTATAAATGTGTTTCACATGAAAACTTTATTGCAAAAGCATTTTATAAACTGAGTAGCAGTGAAAGTGTTGGGAAAGGTATAAAAATTGTGTTACTACCAACAACAGAACTTGGACATCTGTCAGGGAGCCTATTTCTACTCTAAAAGTACTGATTAACATAACTGAATAGATATATATTTAAAATTACTGCATATTATATGTATTTACAAGCTGCCCATAAATAAATAAGTGTACTTGACGATTAATTTTTATTTAATGTTTCTGAAGAACATTTTTAAAAAAAAATTTCTAATTATTTGTTAATAAGAGTTAATTAAACATTCAGTTTCCCAGATGTCAGGTTAATCAATCTGGAGTTCCTCTGGACAATATTTTTCCTGTCACCTGTGTTCTATTTCTTCTCTTACAAATGGTAATATATAGAATATTTTGTCATACTTTGAGAGACTTGTATTTTTATATTCTTAATGCTTGACATTCTTCCTTTATCTTATATTTACTTTGAAAAAAAATACTGCATAAAAAATATAAATAATTGAGGTAAGGCTCAGTAGGGCTCAGTTTAGAAATTAAAACCAGTTTGTTGTAAGAAATAAAATACTGGTTGGTTCACCCACACAGATCTACTAAAGTCACTCTGCCCAGCAAATAAGAAAGTTCACATGTGCTTCACAGTTTGTAAAATTATATATATGTCACTGAGTTTATCTAAATTTTCTGTAACTTGCTGTGATTTGTCATCAGAGCTAACAATGATTCTGCCTGGGCAGGATTGATGACTTGGAAAACAAACTGAGCAGTCACAAAAGCCTTGGAAAGCTGAGAATATAACTTCTGCTCTAAGGCTGGAAATGGAGCTTGGGATATTTTGTTCCCCACATTTCATAAAATAAATTGGCTCACTATAAATCTGAGATAAATAATGCAATGAAAGTATAATATCTACTTCTATTTCTTTTCAAAATTATCTCTGCAAACGCAGGACAAATTTTATTTGTCCCATTTCAACAGAACTACAGTCCATCAAAATTAATCAGCTAAATGGGAACTGAATTTATTTATTAAAACATTAAAGGTGAAAATACCTGTTAGTTTTAATTCTCATTGCACTGACATCTCGAACAATGGTTAACTGTGGTTGGTAAAATATGGAGGGGAAGTGGTGGATTAATTATGAATAATATATTGCTTCTTCTTATAGCAATCCTTTTGTCAGTAAAACTTGGTAATGCAAAATTGTGGAAATTTAGTTGATATTGCTATGTGTGAAGCCTTAGTAACATATTGTGTACAATAGAGATTGACATAGTGTATAATTACTATTACATTTTCTTCTTTCTCTCTCTCATGATGCCTGTAGAAAGATCAAAATTGAGGAGTCTACAGAGGGAGGAAAGATCTGCTTTGATGTGGAAAATAATCCAGGGAGGATATGGAAATGGGCACTGGAATGGAAAGAGGCTGCTATGAAAGATCAAAAGAAATAGGTCCCAAAGAGAACTGGTTAAACAGTAATTGGATGTTTCCTTCTGAAGGCTCTGATTAATGGAAGTAAAAGTGCAAATTTACCTTGGAGCTCTTCCCTTGTGAGCTTTACATGCATACAAACACATTTCTATATATGCATTAAGATATTCCAGAGGATATGACCTATCCCAGAGAATCTATGACCTATTGAGGTAGTGTTTGCATGCCACCACTGAGAAGGAAAAGTGATTGAATAATTGCAGCTACAGTAAGTATTTCAGATAACAGGAGACTAAGAGAAGTTCTACTGAAAGTCCCTCACAGGAGATGAACAAAAATTAACAGCAAATGCTTCTTATAGCCTTATTTACAGCTGAGAGAGAGAAGTGTTTTGTAATACTGAGGATTATAGAAAAGTATACTCTCTAGTATACAAACCAAACATTCTAAGAATGTAGCAGTTGTTCCTCATCGTGTGCCTGTGCTTGTATTTGGGAGGGTACAATTCTTTTGCAGTTTTCTCAGGAGGAAATAGGATGGTCTTTTGTCAGACAAGCCTGCAGAATCAGAATTTGGATGGGCTATTCCATATTAAATTCTTCCTACATAACAATGGATCTACATGTCAAATTTGAATTTCTAATTTTCAGTAAAAAAAAATAAATAAAATTTCCTTCCCCGATCCTCAACTTTTAACTGTACATGACTTCTAAGCATATTAGAAGCTAATATGCTTTATCTTTCCAACAGTTATGAATCTTTTCAATGAGTTTCATGTTTGTTACCTATTTTGTTATCTGAAAGAGGCTCTGCTATCTAACTAAACTGAGAATCTGCATGGTGTCTTTTCACCTTCCACCTACTGCCCAGAAATTTTGGGTTCTGGAGGTTTTGCTTCTGTTTCTTTTCAGAAGTAATGATTGTAAATTTGGTGTATTTACACCTAATTACTTTGTGAGTTTTACAAAGTGTGATGGAAAGCATATTTTCTTTACCAGATGCTTGGAGGGCTGTCCTAGTGCAGGCATGCATGCTGGGAAGGCTTGACACTGTCTCATGTGGCTTGTGATGTCTTTTATGTGAGTTCTCCTACCTAGCTGTGTCTTACAGGCATGAAGCAGATTAGAATTTCAAAGAACTATTAGAATACAGGGAAAAGGAATTTTTATTCCCTTATGCTTTTTCACTCTTTTTAATTCTATTTCATTAATCAGGTAGAAAGAAAATAATAACAACAAAGAACATTTGGTAGTAGGGGTTATACTTTTAGCACATCAGAAAAGGATTTTTATTATCCATTACTTTAGTGCACTACTGCCACGTGTGTTCTGCTGCAGTTCTGAAGGAGGCATATTTGGGAAGCTGAAACCTACTCAGTTAGTTAAATAACTAAAGTTTCCATAAATACCTAATAATTTAGACGGGTTTCTATGCTTTGCCTTTAAAACACACCTATACAATTAAAAAAAAAAAAAGAAAGTATCACTGTGTAACTTTCATCTAATAATTAAGCTGTCACAACATTTACTTCAGAAATGGAAAATCTGTATTCAACAAATAATGTCTCCTGAGAATTTGTATGTACATACTTTTGATGGGAGAGCCAAAACAATAGAAACATCATAAAATAATTATATTGCAGGCAAGAATTTAGATTCCCATGAACTCCCAGACCATGAATAATTAATCAGTATTTGTTTTAAGGGATTGCAAACTTGGATTTAAATTACACATCAACCCTTTGAATATCTCTGTAGGTTTCAACCTTTTGCATAGAATGAGAATAAAAAGTCAGAAATTATCTATGCAGAACCATGTTTTCTGAAAACCATTTCTGGATACATGTTCAGAATTTATAAACATCAAAACTTTGTTTCTTGTTTAATGTCTCCTTCAATCAATTTTTTCCATCTATTAACATATATGAAGAAGAAGGCTCATGGCTTTCTCAGTCAAGTATCTATAATTTCAGGTCCCACTTTTGCAGATCCACTGCCATTCTTTTTCAGTTGCATTTACACTTTTCCTTTTTTTTTTTTTTTTTCTCTTTAATAGTGGAAGTGTACAGTTCTTTCTTTCCAAGTAAAATCTAAATAGAATACAAACAACAGAAATTCTGACATTGAAAAGTGTTACCATTACTTGCTCCTGTAACTGGGAAAGTTTATGTTAAATTGGATAACAAAGGGGAAAATCTTTTCACTTTCTGTCATCAACAAAAAGGTTTTATGAGCTGGTAAACTATTTTCTAGCTTTTATTGGAACAAAAGACTATTGCAATTAATAACAAGGGACTGAAAAAACCCAGCTAATACTAAATTCATGTTTCTTACATAGCTTTTTTTTTGTTTTTTTAATAAATTACATATTTATACTGATATATTTTTTTCTCAAAGCCAGAATTTATCTTTGTTTTGTTAGCAGTAAGATTATAATTTCCACTAATTACTTCTCCTGTGTCAGTCAGAATTTAAAGTTGTAAATGCCTTTTAGATGCAATGAAATCTGATATCATTACAGATATATTATTACAGTTTAAGTATGTGTTACGTTAAATTAGTTTTACCTTTATGAGGTAAACAGGTGTTGTAATTAAGCATTTGCTTCACAATCGCCTCATGATTTGCTTTCATATCAGGTATTTACAAGTTGTAGTCATAAAAAGGTGATGAATTGAAATAAAGAAGCAATCATGTAGTGTCTGAACCAGCACTTACCTAGATGTCAGTGTGAAGGACACTCACAACACTGTTTACATTCCAATATGTTAGGTTACACTGTCCCTCCCTTAATGCAGATTTACCTGCATTGATTTATCCATTTTGGTTTTAAACTGAAAAAAAACCAAAAACAACAAATCTTTAATTTCCCTTGGGAAGATGTTACACAGTCTAATATATCTGTGTGTTAGCAACTGTTTCCTTATTCAGTCTTAATTTTACTTTCTCATTTTGTCTGATTACACTCAATTATACTTCCATATATCAACTTCGATAACTCTTTTTAGTTGTTGTTTGCAACCTAAGAATAAGTTGAAATAGATTTAGAAACTGTGTGTCTTTGGCCATCATTTAGCTGGAGTAGATATTGTAAAACCTTTTTTTTGCCTTATTTCTGAAATCACTAAAACCAATGATGTCTTACACAGAAGAGCAATCTGAAAGCATGGATCTTTGTTCTAAGGAAGGTTGTGGGGTGATCAATGGCTTATGGATTGAAATTAGAAGACAGACCATTATCAGTGAAGCACTGGCAGGTAAAAAAGAGAAGAAGCAGGTTTTGATCTGTATGAGCCTCACAGTTACAGGACCTGGCACTTACACTTTAACCATTTTGGCATTTTTTGGGTGAAAAAGTGTTTGGGTGCAAGCAGGGTAGTAGGTGTCTGGAGTGTGTTGATCACAGTTTCTTCATACAGAACTCAGTGAGATGAGTAAGATTTCTAATGGTTAGGTGTAGTCACTAACAGCAAGGTGATTGAACTTAGGGTCGTGGGAGAAATGAGGAGGGAAAAGAGAATTACAATCTTCAGGAGAGCTGAATTATGTTATTCCTGGGAGCAGCTTATTGGAATCCCATGGAAGGCCTCCTGCAGGGTGAATGCACAGAGAGAACTTGCCTGATTTTCCTCGATAGCCTTCTCAGAGCGTAGAAAGGACCACTTTTATACACAGAAGTGGAGCAGGAGTAGCAGGAGGTGGACTGAGTGGGCCCAGGTATGAAAAAGGAGTGTATAGAAAGTGGAATTTGGAACCAGCTGTAAGGAACACAGAGACTTGACTCAGGCATGCAGGGGGGGAGTTGGGCCTTGTGTGGAATGTGAGGGGCTGGCTGAAGCGCATCTGTGAATCCCTTGGCAGAAAAGGAGGACTAAAAGAACTAGGCCAAAGCTCACAAGGGTGGGGAATACAGTGATAAAATATATAGATTTATACTTTTTTTTTTTTTTTCATAGGATCACAGAAAAGTCTAGGAAAGTCCTAGTCTAGAAGGGCACATGGAAATCTTACAATATAAATCTTGACTGAGCAAGGCCTTGAGTAATCTGGCCTAACACTGAGTTTAACTGTTCCAGCAGGGTGGTCCAAGCCACCTGCAGAGATTCTTTCCAGCCTATATCCCCATTCTTCTTTACTCTCTAAATTATATTTAGTCTGTGTTTCATCTTTTGTGGGTTTTGTTTTTGTTTTGGTGTTGGTTGGTTGTTTGGTTGGGTTTTTTTCCACTAATGGACAGAAACCTGTTAAGTAAACACAGTTTCCAGAGATGCTGCATCTGCATTTGACTTTGCATAGATTGACCACTTCCTTGATATCTTTTCCAAACTCTTCTTTGTTAGAATCAGTGCTTTTCTCATACTTTTTTTTTTTTTAAATATATATTTTTATTTTATATTTCTAGATGTAACATGTAGGGAACTGTGAGATATCTTTTAACATTCTATTAAGATATCCGTTTCTTATTCCATATCCTAAAGCAGTTTGATAAAAAGGTTGCTGTAGTCTAACAGAAATTTGTTTTCTGAGAAAAGATATTAGCACATCTGTTGGCTCACAATTACATAAAAGGGTTTCTCCTTGTTGTCCTTTCTCAGATAGATCTCTACTAACATTAATGGCAGGTCCTCAATACAGCAAGGTCAGATCTTTTTAAATAAAGAATGGTGGTGAAAGCAGCTTTATTCCCTAAGCTATTTGAATAGTCTCTCTTCTGTGCATGGTATTTTGATAGCAAAAGCAATTTATAAATTAATGCCAAGGTTATTGAACCGTTCAATGGTCTAAGAGCCCCCATGAATTCCAATTACTTCTCTTTCACAAACGTATTGTGTAGTTGTTAGTATGGGGTCAGTACAGTGAAGTTCACTGCAATTGCAGTAGCACAAGGTTTACCTTTGTTTATCTTCATTCACAAGTTGTACAGATTCATTTGACTGTTATCTAATATGTTTGTGGGAAGGGAATGTTACTACTTTACTTGATATATATGCCAACTCTTAGGCTAAGACTGAGATATATCTCAATGAATGGAGACAGGACCCTTACTTGCACTCCAAATCCTACCAAGGAAATGGATTTAGAAATATTTTCTCTGATAAATAACTTTAGACATTAGCTTGCAGATATTAAGATATTTTACTGTAACTGATCCCAACCTCCTTTCAGCACTATGACCTTGGTTGTTGTGAGGAGACATTCTGTCCTTTTTTTTTCTATACTATTTGTAATTATAATCTAAGGTCTTAGAAGCTGGGAAAACAAAACAAAACAAAAATTAAACAACAAGCAAAAAAAAAAAAAAAGATTAAAACAAAAATGACCAATAAATACAAACAATTCAAAATAAAATAAAACCACTCTTTGTGGCTGATTTGTGCTGAGGAGTCCTGCTTGTAATAATTTCTCAGTGGAGGTTTTCCCCTGGAAGGCCATGTCTATATGTACGACTCAAAGGACAGGTACATTGAACTGAATCTCTTTTGACTGTGTTTGATGGCTGATAGAATTCTGAGAGGAGGTTTGAGAGATGAGTTAGATCCTCTCTGGAAAAGCACAGGACTGTAAGGCTAAAAAAGGAAGACACAAAGCTTCACCTAAAGGCTGTTCTGTTCTTACAGTATGTATGTGAAATGCATGAGAAGCTTTCTGATCACAAGGGGAGAGAATGCATTTTGCCCTGAGCTATCCATATCTTTTCTTCATTTTTTTTTTAATGTACTAATGAACATAATGATAAGAGCAAGTCATTAAATTTAATGTCAACTTATTGGGCACTTCAAAATAAAACAGTGCTATGCTGCTGAGGACAATATAACATACTACTCACAGTCTAAAAGTCCTGCAATTAAAATGCTAATTAACACTTTTATTTATAAGGAACAAGGTTATTTGATTATAATCCCATTTTCCCTTCTCCCTTCAGCAATATGGATTGATCAGTCAGAGTGAAAACAAACCATCCTGGTTCCCTAAGGTACGATTTATTTTGTTCTTTCCATACAGATCTGATGTAGAGTGTAAGGAAGACATTGGCCAAATTAGTCAGAAAAAAAAAAACCTTAGAAGTTTTTTAACTTGTTTTGTCTTCATAGAGAAAATACAGTTGAATTTGGTTTTTGCTTATCAGAGCCTGTGGAGATCTTTCTTTGTTGGAGTCAGACCCTTTGTTTAGTTACTGAAATCAGAATATATCCTTCCAGACCATGACTAAGTAAACAATCATAGTGTTCAGTTTTCTACGTATGTTTCTTCATCTGCCTAGAGACTTAAAAAGGACAAAATGGGAGAAAGAGGCAAGATGCATATGTATGTGCAAATATAAGAATATGTATATACTATAAGCATTTCTGAATTTGTAGTCAATATTTACAGGACAGGTAAAGCTTCTCAGTTGTGGATTAATAATCTCCAGCTGTGTGAGATAAATGATGAATGACTGTTCATCTTCTTGACATCTGGACAAAAATCTGCAGGGATTTCTTTTGCCTGTAAAAGATTCAGATGGACAGTAAATGCAGCAGCTGGAGAGGTGCTACAAAGTATGAGCATAGCTGAAAAAAAAATTATTATGATTTATACCAATCCCATAGACAGCCTGAAAAGTATTGGGACAAGGAAGAACCAACAGATCACTTGCTAGTTATTTTTTAGGCATCTAGGAAAATTATGTGTTATGGTATCTGAAGAATCCATGTACTTTTGTGCAGGAAAGTGGTAATTTAGTTGAGAGGTTAAGTTACGGTATTTTTTCCTATGTACAGTATCTTTGAAAAAGAGATGGATTTGAACATGATTTGAGCTTCATTATTATCTTAAGTGTGTAGTTTAAACATACACAAAAAATGAAATATATTTCCTTTTACTTTCTTTTAAGTGTAAAATTAACTTCATCATATTCATTTCCTAAGATTGAAATATCTAAATTTTTTAAAAGTCTTTAGTAAGTATAAATCGATGTTAAATTACCTGTCCTACATCTGGCTATAAAACTGCTGTTATCCCACTGTCTCCTGTGGATTGCTGGATTTGTTTGGTTTCCTTGAAGATATGAATCACAAGAGGGGACTTGTCTTCTGCTGGGAGCTTTCCTGCAAATAGTTTTCCTCTTTTTTTGCAAATTTTTATCAATGTCATCTAGCACAGATGAAGAACTTTGTTTTTACTGGGAAGAAAGACACTTCATCTTGGCAGCTTCTCTCTGTAAAAGCACATTTTTTAACACTCTGAAAGCACACAGTTCTTTGCTTCGAGTTTAATGTTTCTGCCCCTGTGAAGATGCCATAAATCTAATGAGACAGAAGAAGAGATGAAAAACAATGAGGAAGAGTGAGAGAACAAAAATGAGGTGGAAGTGGGACAGAAAAAAAAAAAAGGACAGCATTATCTCAGTGAAAACTAAAATAAATTGCCAGCTACTGACAAAATTCTAAAATATTGAGTAAAATCATTTTGGAGAAGACTAAAAGTTACGGAAAATTATATAAATTTCAGAAGCTTTGTGTTGACAGTAATTAGGTGATATTACTTCAAACAACAGAAAGATATTTCAACATGCCTATGAATTGCAGTCATAATAAGTGCTATGAGTGAATTTAAAACTTCAGTTTCAATTAAATCTTTTCTACTAGTAAATTTAGGATAGAGATTGACTATCAAGAGGAAGGTTAAGATACTTCTCACTGGTTTTATAGGACAAATGTTTGTGTTCATAGATCATATTGATTTTCTCAGTATGAAGTGATTATAAAACTCTGAGACATAGGTCATATCATGAAAACAATAATAACATAACTGAATTTAAAGACTGAGATTAGCTGCAGATCTGTACCACTGCCAGGATTGTGGAGCACAGTTAATATCCCTCCACTGCCTTCAGACACGTGGTACATTTGGAACCTTTTCCTGAAGAAATTCACTGATGATTTACTGGGAATACTTCATTTGTTAATTGCTTTGTAATATATCCATGAAAATTATTTAGGACCCATCTTCGTAAATAGCAGATAATTTACTGAATATATTCTAAAAATTAGAACAAAGTTCATATTTATTACTATTCTTTATGCATCTATATTGAAAATAAAACTCACTGCTCCCCTTAACCTCCCTCTGCCAAGTATTGTACGTTCTTATAGAATTATGATTTTAAAAACCTGAACAATATCTTTCCCTTCTGTGAACTGTTGTGAGCCAGTTGTTAGCTGAACTCTGCTGGGTTTTTGTCAAATTGTGTCACAGACTTGGAAGTTTTCTCCATAATCATGAGAATCTTGTAAAATAAATGGTTTTTAGCACATCACTTGCTCGTGGCTAGCTTTGTAACAAAAAATACTAGTTTATGTTACATTACTGACCAACACAATATTGTGAATTATCTGATTCAAGAATGATGTGATTATGATAATTTTGTTGTCTGTATTTTAAAGGCAGATGTGATTTAGCAATAAATGGTTTAACATCTTTAACATACTTATCCTATTGTAGACTAAAGTAGGCTATTAGAATCTTTACAGTTCATTAAATGAAGGAAAAATAAGCTCTGCTGTGCCGTGACATGTGTTGGATGGCTACATGGTGTGCGTGACAAGTGATGATTTTGCCCAAGCAAATTGAAGCAGTGACTTAGACCAGAAAAACTTAAGTTTCCCAGCAGAGGTCAAAGCCTCTGCTCCTTCAAAGCTAGATTTTGAGAACAAGTGTTATAGCTTATTCCAGGAGATAAAGTGCAGTGTGCATATTCAGAATTTGGTGGAATAAGAATTAGCATTTATACAATGTTTTCAGTGTTTAGAGCATTTTACCAGGATTAGACAATTATCTTACTACCTTGTTTGTTTGTTTACAAGAGCTGTGAATACCTTAGACTTCAAGCCTTGACAATTATTTGCTTTATTCTGGCCTTGATGTAATTTTCTGTTGTTGCTGTTTCAATTAACTTCTCTACAATATATTATTTCCCATAATTTTTTCAGCTATTCCAAACTGATGCAGGTGTGATGTTCAAGAAATAAACCACACTCCATAGCCCTTTACATGAAAAACAACCTGACTATTTTAGCTGCACTTGCAGTGATATTTGACTGGACATCTTCTTTTTCTGTTCAGTGCTGATGCTGAATTGAGCCTACATTCCTTAAACAACGCAGTGTAATCGGAGGTGGCTTTTGGCTGTTTGGGTGATAGATGTGAAGTGCTCACTGAACTTTGACAATGCAATGTACAAATCAGCACTGCCCCCCTGAGGTTTGAGGAGCTGCTGGAATAAATGGTCTTTCTTGGTGGCAATTGCATAGAGTCCTCCTTTGTTCCTTAGAAAGAATTGATAGTGAACAACGTGAGTTGTGGTGACCCTGTAAGAACCATTTACAAACACAAATAGAGTTACATAAAAACAAAGTAAATGCACAGAATTATTTTTTCACCAGTGCTTTATATAACCTGGAGATGTGTTTTCTAAGTGCTTCTCTTTCAGCTGTAACTAAGGGGATGGCAACAAAAGCAGTACAAAAAGGTTATTTGTATGCTATTCTTGCCCTGCTCTAAGACTTCATGGAGGGAAGATTACCCAGAAGCACTGCTCAGAACAGGGAGACCTTGACCATGTGCATCCAGCTCTGAGCTACTTTGTGATTCGGGTGTGTTGGGAAAACGAAGCAGAGATAATGGCCAGTGTTCACATTTAGCCCCCATCCAGGGCTAAACCACAGCAGCGTCTCATCTCCCAGACACCCATCCCAGTAGAAGCAACTAGTGGAAAGTTATAGAAGTTTTCTGAAGTAAATACTCCTATAGTAGTAGGAGTAGCCAGCCAGCATAAATGTCAGTAGCTCTGCAGATATAAGCAAGGAAAGGAGAAACGTGGGCTCTCTGTTCCTGAAGTTTTCAGTTGCTTTAAACGGTGGATTTCAAACAAGCAGGGCATGCTCTTCATTGCCTCTTCCACATCTACAGCAAATTATGATATGTTGCTTGAATACTCTTCTTTATTCACAGACAGATTAAAAACTGGTTGCTGTCTATGTGACGTGAATAAAATACATTTCTTAAAGAAGATTCACCACAGGTTCTGACATTATTATTTTTCTCTGATAAAACGTAGGCAGATCAGAGTGTTGCAGCCTGCCCATTCACTTCAAAAGCTGCTTTTTGGTTTGAGAATGAGCTGTTGGTTTGATTATGGGTTCATCATAGCCTCTGTACCCTGTGACAAAATCTCCAGTTTGAGAAGCTTCTCAGAGTCATACACAGTCAAAACAGCACAGAAGTCACAGAGACTTCAATATTGTGAGACCTCTCCAGGAAACACAGTGGAAAATGGTATCAGAAATTTGTATTATTTGTTTCTTTGTCTCCTCATCTGCAGGAAAAAGCAGTTGTCATGAATATGATTTACAGAGTTTCCACGTAGGAGTTGCCTTTATACTTACTGAAGCAGGGCTTATCTGCTTTCTTTTTTTGAAGTATAACAAATATAGTACAGTACACATATAGATACTGTCATGAATTTCCATTGAAAATTAATCTTATCTAGCTTTAAATGTCTACAAATTATTTCTACATCTTTGTCACTGGTTTACAGTCAGTGAAGAAATAGGAATGTCTGTAGAATGTTTTATTTTATTATTAAATAGAATTGTATTGTTTGCTCGGTTTGGGAAGAAAAGTGTGTTACTGTATATGTATTTTGTTGATGACCAGTCAAGAAGATATGACAGTCCTAACTATAAATGAGTAAAGGAAAAAAAAAATTTAAAAAATTAAAAGCCCACTTGTATTTTTCAAAGAGTCTGAACCTCCAATAAATACATGGCTAAGTAATTTGTTATATCAAACCACAGTAATGTCAGGAAAATGCATCCCTAGGAACACATGGTCCTAATAAAATGAGAATTCAATCCAGGAAGCTCAGTTTCTTCATAATGGTTTCAAATGGATATCAGACTGAACCAACATCATCTTATTTAACCCCGCATGAAACAAAGCTGTGCTTCTATTATCTATTTGAGATTCTATTAGCTCCTTTGACTTCAGTCATAGCTGACAGTATCCCAGTGAAGTAATTATCCTCACTCTGCTGAGAGAACAGATGCAAGTGACTGGGGAGAGAAGCTGCTGTGGCAGTTCAGCATTGCTCACGCAGCAGGAGTGGGGATGAAAGGCACCAGGCAACATCACAGAAGCTACTCAGCCACCAGGTCAAGATAAGAAAAGAAAAACTGTTGCCAGCAATTCCACCTTTCCCTGGGGGATAAAAGAGCAGCCCCAGATAACTCTCAGGAATGATGACAAAAACTGGGGGAAATGAAGACCGTAGAACACCTGCACTCAAATATGAAAAAAGGAAAAGCTGTCTATGTGCTTGAATCAAGTGATTATCCACCACCTCAGGCTTGTAAACTGCACAATAAAATTGTTAGGGATGTGTATATGCTGCTTTAAAGGGAGTAAGAAAGACAGGTGAACAATGAGGAAGTCAGACTGTATATTCTAAGGAATAATCGTAATCCTAGGAAATGTGTTTAAAACAGACTATAATCCAGAAAAGGTTTTACAGAGAACCTTAAGGATTTATTTATTTATCAACATTCAGTGAAAAGTGCTGTTGTATTGCTCAGAAACATCTGGGCTGCTGGGTCCCCAGTACTGAAGGACTTGTACAAACTGCAGTCCAGCTAAAGCCTGCAAGGATGATTAAGGGACTTTAGCATCTGACTTATGAGGAGATGTTGAGAGAATTGGGGCTGTTCAGCCTGAAGAAGAGGAGTCAGAGGGATCTTATCACTGTGTACAAGTACCTGATTGGAGAAAATAAAAATATGCTCCCTATTAGGGGCTAGAGAACTTTTGGGATGCAGCTGGAATCACATGTTTAGCTTCCTCTAAAAAAGAATATACTTAGCTTGAAACTAAACCACTCTGCAAATTGAGCCTATAGAAACTGCAGGTGGATTTATGCCAAAGCAAAAACACACTTCCACATTAAAATAATAATACAGATGCTGTTTCATGTTGTTCAGTTTAACCCTTGATTCAGGATGAATGTCAGCATTGAAAAGCACAGAATACAAAGTCCATTGTCAGGAAAAGCTTCACTAACAGAAATTACATCGGTATAGAGCAACCCAAAATTTTCTAAACTGCTTTAGAGAAATCTTAGATGTAAAAGCAAATGTGACACTTCCATGAAATAAAATCAGGCAAGATTTCACTCCTCATATGGGAAGGCAGAACAGGAGCATATGTGTACCCTGTGTGATGAAGTGTGGTACCAAGACAGCTAAGCTGTCAGCAGGGTAGGGCTAAATGCCCAAAGCGTCACAGCGTGCTGAGAGTGAGCTAACTTTGGGTCAAAACCCCCTCATGTGTCACTGCAGTGTTACCAATTACTAATTATCTGTCTAATTAGCTGAAGCTGTGTGACATAGAATTAAAGCTAATCCACAGAAAAAGGACAGGACACCCTGTTCCTCCCTCACAGTCATCCAGTCTTGGTCCACAGCTGCGACTGGCAGAAGTATTTCATCTCTCCACAAAGGTGAAGGGCTAGAAGGTCCACCTGATGCTCCCAGATACCATCTGCCTGCCTAACCCACTCCACTGGGGCACACATTCACCCAGGAGATGAGGGTGATGTCAGCTGAAAAGCTGAGCTGGGGATGTTGTTCTTCTAAAACACTGAGACGCAGTTCTGCTGCCACAGTCAGCTCACCACCATCACCCATCTATTAAAAGCTGCTCTTTTTTTTGTGATAGAGACACAAGGATTTGCACAGAACACACATTATAAGTAGTATTTGTACCTATTGTATGCATAAAAAGATAAAATTTGATGTTACTGTGTTTTTCAGCTTTTTATATACATACCTAAACTACTTTATTTCCATATAATTATGTTGACATTGTTTTTGTTCTCAGTCTTTACGGGGATATTGTTGCAGTTCTACTTTTTAATTTATAGCAGCCTTTCACAGTTTAGGTCTCCTGGAATGATCATCAGTAATAAAAAGTCCTCTTGGAGAATATTCTCTACTGGTTTGGAAGATGCCATGCTGAGATAGTACTTGTGTATTGACCTGTGGTTAAAGTTAGAACTGAAAACTCTGTTATAGGTTTGCTGATTCATTTCCTTCCACTCCATAAATCTGACAGCTGTTCTTGAAAGTTGACATGAGTTCCCATCAATGCTTTGTGCAGCACCAAGGGGCTGACCATTTCCAAATTTTTCTCTCTGTAGGACTCAGGATTTGGTAGGGGATCTTCAGAACTGTCAAATTGCAAGGTAAGTCATCTTTCCTTTCCACAGTGACTTCAGTATCTTTAACTCATCTTTTTGCTCAGTAGGACCATTGTGAAAGCCTATTATTCTTTCTCTGAAAGCACATTCTCTCACATTGTGTGCACTCAACCTGAACTGCTCTTATATATTTTTGTTTTACATTTTTCTGTCCCTTTTCCTTTCACCCATGTGGTACACAAAATTGCTACCACCCTGACATTAACTATATGCTTTAAGCATTTAATGTTTCCATTCAAGCATATTGTCTTTCATTTTATCTCAAGTTGTGTCAATAAAGGATGTGTCAAGTTTCTAATTGAAGATTATCCTTGACACCTTGAAGAAACACAGAATAGGAAAATGTTTTATGCCTACAGTTTATTGTAAGGGGTGGTCTACTCATCAAATTATGTAGAGTGTGAGGGTAGTTGTAGATCATGGTCAGAGAGAATCACCTTCTAAAAACCAATCCTTAAGAGGTTTAGATGCAGAAGATTTATTTCACTTAAATATTTTCCTGCTGAAATAAATATAATGGTTTCTTAAGGTAAATAAAATTTAGAATAAATAAATAAAGCCATTCTTAGTTATTCAGAATATTGAAGAGATCTTAGTATATAACAAAATGTTGTCACTCTTTCCCACTCTGTCTTGTTAGTATCTTATTATTTCTGGATCTTTTAATTATATCATTACAATTAAATATCACATAATATCCTGAATCTCCATTGATGAAGGCAGGTTGCTGTCACATTACTGCAGGTAATCAAGATGTAAATGTACAAAGTGATTCGTTGTAGGGGTTTTTTGTCTATTTGTTTCTGGTTTGTTTTTTTGATTTTTATTTTTTTTTAATTGTTTGGAATTTCATCTTTTGCTAGGTCATGGATAATTAAGAGATACCTTCTAAGAACCTTCATTTTAGAGATGCAGGATTGGCAAGAAAAAGAGTACTAAATGTCTTTTTTTGATCAAAAAGCAGCTTTCTGCCTCCTAAGCCAACTTCTCCATCTGCTTGTACCTTGAACTAATTCAAAATGTTTCATTTATGAAAGCACAAGCTGTTGCTATTGGAACAGTGGCATTATCATATATTAATCATTACAATTTCACTGAAGATTCAAGGAAAAAGTGGGCTGGAATGGCAAAATTTCTTCATCATTATCATAATCATATTTAAAATGATCATATTTAAAATCTACATATAAGATTTTGCTTTCCATGGGAATACAAGACCTAAAACCTGGAAAGGCACTGGTGGTGAAACAATAGATTCCTTCTTATATTACCATCGTGCAGATTAATAAACTCTTTCTGTGTTATTGTAGGTACAATTTGATGAATGCCATAAAAAGGAATGCAGATCAAAATCAGGATTGGGGTTTCAGAGATGGTTGCTCTAATGGTATCTGGGATACATTAATGAAAGGCTGAAGAATTTTTCCTTTTCTTATTTCATAGCTTCAGAAATCTTGAGGTGTCTTTTAAAGAGTTCAGTCTAACACAGCATTAGACTGTGCACCATTTTTCACATAGATACAATTGTTTTAATCTAACTGCACATTTGTCACAATTTCCATTTACTACATCCCAGCTCTACAGCAATCCACTCTGTTTCCTGTGTGATTCATTCTAAACCAATTTTAGACCAGAGAATTATGAAAAATAGGAGACAGAGATGCTTTGTGAATAATATTAATCTCCATTTATTTGTGCTTCTGGCTATATCACTTAATAAAAACTTGATTTTTGCTATGACCTGCTGCAATTAGACACAGAAAGTAATTAATGTTTTCAGTAGCTCCTAATGTCAGTACTCTGCAATACAAAACTGGAGCTATTACCCTCAAGGAGTATCTTATGAAAAGAACTGGCAATAAATTACAACAAAAGGACAGTCCTGGCAAGTCTTTAACACAAAGAGCTTTAGTTCTGACAACATTGCCTTCACAAACCAGGAAGGGAACAGGTTGGGAGACACAAGCAACACCACTCAGCTTTGGAAAGGACTTTAGATTAAACGGTTGTCTGAAATACAAGGGAAAAAAACCCAAAACAAAACACACAAAAAAACCTCAACGACAAAAAAGCAACCAAACCAAACCAGATACAGTTAATCTGACTGAGCTCTAGTTGACTACAGGTCTGGGGTGGAGGTCCTGCCCTCCTGAGTAATCAGAGAATGTCAGTTTCTTTAGACTGTCTCTCTTATCTACAAGTGTGTATTGCATCCTATTTACCTTAGATATCTGCCTTAAAAAAAAGATAATAATTTGCCTATGAAAGATTCCACTTTTTTTTACACATGGAGATGAGATCACTCTCTCGTGATAAACAATTAATAGCCAAAGTCTGGCAAAATCAAGCAACTGAAATATAAAAAACAGGAGGTAGGGGAAAACAATTCCTTGTTTTCCAGTTTCCTTATTTTCTGTCCCCTTTCCATGTTCTACTTTCTTTTAATCAGAAGCAAAAATTGTGAGGGCACATGCCACGGAAGTTATTTATATTTCTCTCAAATACTTCTTGAAATATGTAATTGCAATTTTTATGTCGTAGTCTTAAAGACTGCATTTATTCATAAGTTTTAAAATTTTATCTTCATCTGAAATTTCATGGTAAATAAAATTAGCATTGCATTATATGTGAAAATCATAAAAAGTGGACTGGAAAACAGATGAGTTTAGGATCCTGAAGCTGATGAATTATATAAATATGCAAATTTTGTGTTTTTCCAAAACCATGACTAATAACTTTTTGCTGAGTTCTTAGTGTCTCTATGTAAATTTAAAATTCTAAATGTTCTCGCCTGTTGGAAAATTCTCAAAATAGCCAATATCCTGCATCTGTATCACTTTTCAGCTTTACAATCTTTCTAAAATGAAATATGTTCTGATTGAAGAATGACTTTCCCCCAGTTCTCATGGATACTAAATCATATGCAACCCATTGCTTTCCTTATGTTTTCCTAGATGCTGAAGTGTCTGCAGCTATGGGGCTGCTTATGATTATCTTGGTGCCACCTGTTTGATTGAATGGTGAAAAACAACAATTCACGTTTTCTTTCATTGTGTGAAAAATACACAATGGAAAAAAAAAGGTTTTATAAGTAGGAAAAAGTATAATGTCTTTGAGGGTTTATATTTGGCCTGATAGAGAGCTAAAAATAGAAAATAAGCAAGAGATTTTTAGAAGCAAAGTAAAGAGATACCATCAGTGCTTCAAAACTAATCCTGATAGTTTTTGCCACAGTGAAAACACAACGAACGTTGGTCCTTTTTTATGACATATAGAAAGGTCAGGCTTGACAGTCTAATTGCCTTCAGGCCCCCAGCTCTAGGAGCATAGGAAAACTAAGCTCTTGAGTTACAAACCAAACGCAGCTTTCTGTGCTGGAGATGTGTTTGTGTGAGCCCAATGCCTTGTACTTCTGTACTTAATGCAGAGATCGCTGCATTAGGATTATTGTCCTTATTATACATCAGATTATGTGCTCTCAGCTCTGTGAACTACTCACTCAACTTTAAATGATACAGATATGATTAAAATAACACATAATTTGTCTGGAAATTCTGAAATGAACATAGCTGCGGCAATTAACTGCCAGGGATATTCAACAAGGTATGTTGGCAGCAATGTATTGTTTTACACACTTAATAGAAATTCCTTGTGCAGCTAAGGGTGTCAGTGAACACTTACCAGCCTGGATGGTGTGAACAAGGGTACAAGTAGGCACGTAATAATATGAAACAAGGAGATACGTATTTTAGACAAGACCTACCCACATATTACAGTAGTTACACTTGTATAATTGATATAATCAGTATATATGATATGTCTTCTTTCTGTAGTGGCTTTCATTATATATTTAGTGGTATAGAATAAGTGTCTGAAGACTCTTTCTACTCACTTTCTTGCCTTATTTCAAAACCTCAAGCCTCTTTTATATTCAGCTTGAATGTCTCCTAATACTATTCTAGAGCACAACAATTTACAGAGAATTGAAAAAGCAATTTTCTTTGGACAGCTAGCTATTCTCCCTAATTTTCACCTGCCAAACTCTTTTCTATAAATGTTGACTCAATCAGATAAAATGCAGGCTTTAAAGATGTTTGATTAGCTGTCTGGGTTACCTTTAGCTACTCACTTTGCATGTAAACTGTCTCCCTGCCCACCACTCTTCTCTTTCCACTGACACATCTTTCCCAAGATCTGCACTGAGCAATGTGGACATGAAATAAGACGATAAACATTTTTCATTTAGGGACTACTGATAACTAATGTTTTATTAACTGAAATAAGAATGCATCAATAGTAAAAACAATAGATGCATAACTTAATGTGTACCTTCTATTGTTTTAATACATTTTTAATTGTCGATTTAATAATGAATTATTTTACCAATTAATTTGAGATCACTACAATAATGAAGATAGGCCTTTACATCATTCCCCTGGTGCAACCCAAAATACTTTCCAACAAATGAAAACCTAGTAGCATATGACTTATAAAATCAACATCAGGATTTTATCACCATTAGATGCACTTTATAGTCTGAACTCTTGTCACCCGTTCTCATGACCACAGTGGAATGAGTCAAAACAATCAAGTAGTCTGTCTAAAATTTTAAAATCAATTACTTTCATTTTTTTACATGCAGTATAAAGGGAAACTGAGGTGCTTAATACCTCTAGCATAATGCCTAGCTTTTATGGCAATGAGTGGAAAAAAAAATTACTTACACTCTTAAAAAATATTGCTTACACTCTTAACTAGTCTCTACTAGAAAATGCTGAAAAACCTTTTAAGTTAATGGAATGTGAGTGGCCACTTAATATGATGATGAATGTGAACTTGGTATATATGAATGTAATTGGACAAGTTTCAGAGTTTGAAAACTCAGCTGCTATTAGATGAAAACAGACTTAAAATGAACTAAATAGCTGAAGGATTTCAGAATCTAATAAACCAAAATTGCATTAAATAAATTTGGTGGAACTCAAATGAAGCTTTAAGGTAATTGTGTGTTCTCTATCTAGGAGCTGTTTTCAGCCTCAGGAATATTAGATAAGCAGAAATTTTCAAATTAGTTTTGTAAAAATACTACCCATCTAATTCAAAGCATTGCCTTACTGCCCCACTGTGTTTTATGACCAAGTCAGTCACAAAGTTTGTGTCATAGGCCCTGAATCACTTCTGATGACCCAGTGAGTAACCATAATTTTTACCCTCAGAGCTAATTGGAAGACAACATGTGGTGCAACTGCCAGAGCATGTCAACAGGAAAAAAAAAAAAAAAAAGTTTTTTTGAGTGAATCTATGGAGCTTTAATACTGATTTTATGTACAATATTCTGTATTGAAGCAGTGAAAAAGAGAAGCACCAATAATTTTAGGATTAAGAAAAACCCAATTTATCAGATTAACTATAACTTGAAATGATAAGAAAAAAATGCCCTTTGCTAAGGGAAAAACGAAAGCTACAAATTCATCAAAAAGCCAAATCAAGCTTAGGCTTTTTTTTATTATTTTTTTTTAAATTATATGCAATTTTTTATCAAATACAATTGTCTTTAACTGTTTGATTCTTCTGTTTATAACATGCTTTCCAGAAGCTCTTTTCTTTCTTAGCATGCAAAATCCAGGCTTCTGAAAGCTTTTATTTCTGATTCTCCTATGAACAACCAACCAAGATCCTGAAAGGAAGGACAGTATCTCAGGACATTAATACAGGCTTTCTGCATGATACCATGTTTTGTGATAAATCACTAGCCTGCATTAAAACCAAAGTATGAAAAGTCAAAAATAAACCCAAAAACTCCACAAGGATAATGCAAAATTGTTTTAACAGACCTTGAAAGAAGGGACTGGAAGTGACCCATTAAATCACCAGTTCTTTTATTACAGGAATTTGTTTTTTTAAGTCTAGTGTAGCTTGGGTATAAGTACTTACAGATTGTACTGCTAACATTTGGTAATTTTAAGATGAAGTCCTAGGTGTTTTTCTCTATATTTTTTTTGGCTGCCGAGGCAACAAGCAGAAGACATGAAGGTGGCAGCATGATTGCACCAGCTCATATAAAAAAATGTTATATCAAGAGGAAATAAACATGCTTGTTTTTCTGCCTTGCATGTGGTGAATAACTACATTAAATCAATCTCAACTGTCCATCAAAGTCAAACTTACTTGCAAACAACACTGCAAATGAGCACTTTTTGAAATCAATAAGACTGATGGCTAACAGCACAAGGTTTGCACCTGCATTTACATTTTGAAAGACTGACCTTTTCTACCATCTTTGATTTTCCTTTAATGGGCCCCCTTCCAAAATTTTGAATGTAAGAATAAATAGCTCCTTATCATTATAGAAGCAATATAAACACTATGATATTTCTTTCAGAATTATATAAATCAGAAATGAAAGATGAAACAAAACAGCAGAAATAAACCTCTCATTTCTCAACCTGTCAACTACACAAAAAAAGTCTCATTAAAGCAGAGTAAGTGGCACACAGAAAGGCAGCTGCTGCTACAGGAAAACCTCATTGCAAATATACAGTAAGTCAGAGACATTTCATTTTTATTAATTTACAAGTACATCCAGAAAGCAAACCAGATCAATCAGTCTGACTCCCTCACCCATGCCTTCAAAGGAACAGTACCTTGTGGGTCCAAAATGCCATAACATTATTTGATCAGTCAAACTTTCCTTCACTGTTTGAATATGTAAGAGAAGGAATGTTTTCAGGGCTTGGATAAGGATAGCATAAAGAAAAGAAAAAAATAAAAAGAAAATAAAAATGCTTCTGTCTTTTTTTTTTTTTTTTTTGCTAAACATTTTGGAAACAGCATCTGCTCAATGCAGAACTGTATGATTTTAGTAAATGCTTTTCCCACTGTAGTTTTGGAATCCTGAAGAAAAGAATGATCTCAGGTCACCTGTGTCTTTTTTAATGAAATGGGAAAAATGAAGTGGGAACAACTCGCTCATTCAAGACAAAACATAAATCTCTGTGACTAAGAAAATTATATAAGTTATTTTCTTATCTTTACATACACCTTGTAATTACATTATATTGCTTTCATTCAGCATTTTTTGCCCCAAGATATTTGTTCTGGCATCTGCAGTACAGTTGCCAACACTTTCTATTAGGATACTGCAGCTGTTAAATGTGCATCTAATTAAATCACTTCAGATACAGAAAATAACTTTGTAAAATAATTTAGAATAGCTAGATTACTACAATATCATTGAGGAAATTATTGCAGATATGCTTATTGAGCACTGAATAGAAGCAATTTTTCTTGCTGTTATCTTGGAGTTTATTTTCCATTTACCAGAAAGTTTATCAATAATGTCAAAGCTTATTGACAAAATATTTACATAATGTTTTGTTTACCTAGGAATCCAGCATGCACAAAATAAAGAGCAGTTTCTTTCACGTAGTCTAAAAATATGATGTTCTGTCTTTGAAGTAGCTAAACTGGGGACTATAAAGAGAAATATACAAATAATCCCACATATATTAAATGACAGTAGAAATCTTATAAGTAGAATTTATACAGTAATAAAAAGTCTTTTATCCTTTCTGTTATGTAGGGAAACATCATTCATTTGTAGCAGAAGGTAGTGTCTCAGTAGAAGTTTTAAAGGAGATTTCTATTGTTATGGCAGCTGACTTATCAACTGAAATCTGATGAATGTTTATGTTTATGTATGTCTATGTGTATGTATTTGTATGTGTCTTTGTCTTTTGAATATTGTTCTACTACTTTTAAATGCATTTCAATATGAGATAAATACATGAGATAAAAAGCTGAAGAACTAGAGTTTTGATGGTTCCAGCATAGTTTGTTGCATTAGCATAGAGAATTATGTAAAAAAAAGAAGCCTGCAATGTTTGCATAGATCTTTACATGTAGGTAAATTAGAAAAATAGAAAGCTGGTGAGCAAAATGAAGTATTAAGATTCTTGACATATCATGCAGTTTTCTGGTTGTATCCTGCATAATCTTAAGAACTTGGATAAGAATAATTTGTTGACAGGGCTGCTAATGTCTTGGCTTGTAAAGAGATAGATGTTACATGTGCTTCAGAGATATGTTATGTGTGGGTATGTATGTAAGGATGTAAGATTCAAGAAGACAAATTAGGTTAGCACTAGAGTAAGGCTGTGCTGTATTTCAGGATAGGTTTGTTCTTTGAACAGTTGTAGCTGAACAGCAAGGTCTGTTCAAAGATCTCATTCAACTGAGAAGAGCTTGTCAAAATCTCAAAAGCATACTAAATTATGTATAATAGTAAGACACAAACTGACTTGTCAAAGTAGGAAAGATATATGTAGTAAATACAGTAATGACATTTAAAATTTTAAATTAGATATTTGATATACCAAAATGTAGCTGTTGTCTCTATGTAGCTAATCCAGTTGACTGCTAGAATACTCCTCTCTCATGAGCCCATCTGTGTGCATTCCTACAAACACTCTTGAAAACAGCAGCCACGACTAGCAGAACTGTAGCTTACAGACACATAGCCTGCTATGAAGCTGTTCAGCTGGACTAGTGTTAGACAGAGAACTCAGTGCAGCTCAGGACATGCACCTTTTATACTTCTGAGATGAAGACTGTCAAAGAGTTTTTATTTCATGTTTAATCCCACAAATATTTAGTGAGTCATCCTATGAACTCCTTGCTCTGAAGGGTGGTGAATGAAGTCTAAGATCTCTTCTCTGATACCTCTGTCAAAAGTCTCACAGTTTATTCTCTGTCTGCTTACAAAGCAGCATCCTGCTCAAGTTAAAAGGTACAGGAGTATAGTTAATTAGGTGAAAGACACCTGGCACCAGCCATATGGAAGGCTGAATTCACTTGAACTGAAAACATCAAATAAGAAGAAAAAATGTTAATGAAAGCCAGTGCTGAAATTATTAATCTTCACAAACAATTGACAGGTTTTTCTTCTTACTGTGTTGTTAAAATACTACTGTTATCATTAATTATAATAGGACCAAGGTTGATGGACAATCACTTACTACTCACTGTTAAATAAGGGATTCCATAATTTTTTATTTTTCTATGATTTTCTAAGATGGGAATCAGGAAAAGAAGCACATTGGTATTGCCACTTGCCCTTGCCAGCTGGTCAGCACCCCTGAGGCAAACTGAAGTTCAGTCTTCATAACAGCTAAAGACAGAGTTATTTGTTATTATTATTATTTTATGTATCCTAAGAAAGTACCAGAATGTCTGTCTTCATAAATGCAACTTAAAAATTGCAGAGTCTCTTTCATATGAATTTTTAATAGCTTGATCTCACTTCTGCCACGCTGGCCTTTGTGGACCTCTTATAAAGGTTAGGTGTTCTTGGCAGAGTACTCTAGCAAGTGAAGTTCAATTCACTCCATGTAAGCAGCATTAAGGGAACCTAAACTGGCAGGCGTATGACCCCTGGGAACTCTTACACTATAAAATCACAGAAAACCATGGAAAGTAGTATAGCAGTTTTTCACATCACTTTTTCCTGTGGGAGGGAGGGAGTGAATTAAGCCAAAACTGAAGTTAAAGGTCTGATGTCAGTAATCGCCACTATATCTGATTCTCTCTGGGCACAAATTTGAGAGCACAGAAGCAAAGAAAACTAAAATAGCCTTAATTTCCACAAACTACAAGCTGAGAAAACAGGGATTCCAAAATGTGTTTTCTGAAAAAAATAATTGCTTCTAGGTACAACTTAAACATCATAAGCCATGTCACCCAACTCTGTTGGAATAGAGATAAAGCAACATCAGACCTATATGTGTCGTGAGTTACAGGAGGGCTGCAGAGAGATCAGTCAGTGTCTGTACCCACTGCTAAGACTAAATTTTATGTAAATGCAAGATAGGGATAAACCTTCAATTACTTGCCTTTAAAAAAAATGATGTTTTCAAAAGAAATGTCATTATGACATATTTGATGTGCATATTAATGACAAATGAAAGTTTAATGATTTTTTTCATAATTATGACTTTACTTGTAATCTACCATTAATATTTTATTTCAGTGCTGATTGTCCTAAAATTGAGATTGTTTTGGAAATTCCCCTTAGTTTTAGCTATTTATAATATAGTTACTAAATCCTGAGCTAGAATTCTAGTTCCAGAAGAAAAATAGACAGGTTTAATCAAAGATTTGTCATTAAGCTAATGATTAAAATGTTTCATATTAATGTGCCCTTGGAGTGTACACTTTGCTCCATTGACTATAAAGGGAGCACAGAGTTATTAAGACAAATACATCCAAAGCATTTGTAGGTCCAAATAAGCCCAGTCTTGAAAAACAAAACAAAACTATAAATTGTAAAAAAGTACACCAGTAGATTTTCTCTTCAGCAAAACCTTTTATGTCAGCAAGGCAGTGTTCAAAATACAAACTTCAATGAGTTCACTTGAAATTGATATGTGGTTGTACACAGAGGAGATCTGTTTCCTCAGAATGATTTCAGAGAAACCAGTTGTGACTGTTACAAGGTTAACTACCAGTTTCAGAAAACAGACCTCAGGGTAAACTAATAAAAATATTACCAGGGTAAAGAAAGAAGAATCTTTATAAAACAAGCATGCAAATGACTAACAGAAGTAATTTGCAGGACGTTATTGAATCTGCCCTTGGGATTTCCTTAGAAATAAATGCTTTGGGTTCTCATCTATGTTAAATTGCTGGAATGTGCTGTAGGTAATTAGATATTGATTCTAGCTATCAATTGATGTACCACCTATCATCCATTTGCATCCAATGTGAAATGTATAAGGTCTGAATTATATTTAAAACTACCTTTAAGTAGTTAACGTTTAATTGCATATTGCTTACCACTAAGAATATTAATCCAATTAGAAATTGAGGAGTATAAGAAATTTTTAATGGTCAAGTGAGTCTAACAGTAAGAGCAGGAATTGAATTTTCCTTATTGCTGTTTTTCAGATGTACTTTTATTTCTAATGCTTTCTGATCGGACAGTGTTTAATCTCATTTATTAATAACCATCTGTAGAAAAAAAATGTCAATAGTAGTCACTAAGATCAATCTGAGCTTGATTGTTTTTCTTGAACAGTTATTAGAAGCTCAGTATCTGCTTCATGTACAGTAACTATTGTATTTAGAGTTGTTAATGTAACCTTATATATCTTTTATTCTGTTGCAAGCACTGAAGAGAGACTGCTCAACTTGATGGTATTATACTTTTTTGTCTTCCTTTAAATATGATTTTTCTCTAATTTGGTATATGGTCCTGCACTGCAGGGGGGTTGGACTTGAAGATCTCCATGGTCCCTTCTAATCCCTGACATGCTGACATCCTGTGACATTTGCTATGTAGAAGGAAAAGACAATTCTGCAGAGGAAACCCACTGACTCTGGAAAACATTATCATCCAAATCTCCTTTCACAATCCTTTGATTACCAAAATTTCATTTTGATTACTGTTTGATTACTAAAACTGAATATGTGTAAATAATATATACACATACAAATATATCTAATAGTATATATATACATAATACAAATACAAATATAAATATTGTAACTGTATGTATAACCATTAAGACTGAATCTGAGCTTTTAAGAATAGAAAAGGTTTTTTAGCTACAGAGAAGGAAATGTATTACATCTTGCCTTGTCTGTGATCTGTACAGAAAAGTGTAGGTTTTATAGAAAGATTCTTGTATTTTCAGACTTTCTGCATTGGTCATCTGGTCTCAGTAGAAGACTACCAATCCAGAAAGAGGATCAGCTTTAAGTGCTCATCCTCAGGCTATCAACTTTCAACTTTATGACAGAAAAGATTGCAAAGTCTGTCCATGTTGATCCCTTTGCTCTGTGCTCAGCTAAGTCAAACTGACCTCGGGACCTCCACTGGGTTGTGTATAGCTTTGTCAACAAGCCAAAACCTGGGACTGGGCCAAATGTTTTTAAAAGATGCCCTGAGTGCTGACATGTATTTAAGAAAATTGTTTGGTTTAGTTCTCACATATGACTGATATCACTAGATCCCAGAGAATAACAAAGACCTGAATAACTTCTGCTTTATATTCATTCTCCTTTAAGAAATCAAACAGTTCATCTGTTTGAGGCTACATATACTGAGACCTTGTGAAAAATCCCAGAGTACCTCAGTCATGTATATTATAAGTAATTAGTAGATAGCAATCACAGCAAAACTCAGTTATGCATAATCAGCCATATCAAGCTATTTTTCGAAAACTTAGTACTTGGCAGGATTTTTCTTTCAATAGCACTTCATGTTCCCTAAATCCAACCACTAATTCTTATGCCTGTCAATGCTTCAGTGAGGCTTTATATAGCAATGTGGTACGTTTTGCACTTTATTAGCTTCAAAGAAACAGTGACTGTGTACAACAGTGGTGGGTGTTGCTCCACATAGTTGCAGTATAAAGAATTTGGCTGTACCTGTTTGTTTCAATGGATATATATGTTCCTTTTTGGCCTAAAAAAATATCAAAGTCTTTCTAATGTTGAATTCAGATGTTAACTGTGGTTTAAAGTGATTGTGATGGTTTGACCCTGTCTAGATGTCAGGTGCCTGCCAAAATCCCTCCATCCCTCTCCCTCCTCAGATGGACAGGGGAGAAAAAATGCAATGAAAGCCTCATGAGTCAAGATAAGGACATGGAGATGTCCCTCACTAATTACATGGGCAAAACAGACTTCCTCTGGGGAAAATTGATTTATTACAAATCTATTGTGAGTAGGATAATGAGAAACAAAAACAAAACACCTTCCTCCCACCCCTCCCTTCCTGACAGGCTCAGTTTTGCTCCTGCTTTCTCTATCACCCTGTGCCACTGCAGGGGACAGGGACTGGGGGTCGCAGCACACATTGCCACCCCTTCCTGCTCAGGGACAGGCCTCCTCACACTCTTCCTGGGGTCCCTCCCACGGGAGATAGCTGCCCATGAACTGCTCCAGTGTGAGTCCTGCACAAGCAACTCTGGTGCAGGGCCCTTCCAGAAGACACAGTGCTTCAGGAGCAGACTGCTCCAGCGGGGCTCACGAGGCTAACAACCTTGTGACACAGAGACCTGACTCCCCCGTGGGGTCCTCCATGAGCTGCAGGGGGATACCTGTTCTATATCATTAAATAGCTATTCTATAGACATTTGTAATAGATTGCTAGAATTCTATAAGCAGATATTTAACGTGTAGGAAAATTCCATAGGGATAATAGAATACTAAGAAAGATTTCCAGAGTGATTTTTTTTTTCTCCACAGCAACCAAATAATTCATTCAATACATTAATTTTAGCAAGAAATGTTTTCCTGGTATATCTAAGATTGTGAGGGAAGTATTTTTTTTTCTTCCTTATACCTTGTGAGGATAAATAGAAACTGGAACAATTCTTATTTTACATTGTCACATAAAACTAGGTTAACTTGATATAGAGCTCATTATGCTGGGATGGAGGGATTCTATTTTGTTACTTTCCTAGTAAATTCAATGAGCTTCCTGCAGGTGTTTATTTTTAAGCTAACTGGGTCCAAGAATTTCTGTAAACTAAAAATAGTTTTCTGCAGGTTAGCCTTCATTTTTTACAACTTCTAAATCCACGTCCACAGTCTTTGTGCTAAAAGACACAATTAGAATTCCTGTGCAGTAAAATACTTCTCAGTATGCCTGACAGAGAGTCAACCTCCATCTATTTCAGTCACTAAAACATAAATAAATAACTAGGCCCTGTATTTGCATATGTTTGTAGATATTCAATTTGACTTTTAGATACCTTGGTTGAGATGTTCAATATTAATACATACTCAATTCAAAGACTAACCTTTGAGCTGCAGAAAATACCATCTTATGGAAAGTAATTTCTCAAAGCATTTTATAAACAACGTGTCAAATAAAATTACAGACCATCTAATATCCTGAATTGACTTATTTTCCAATCCCAAGGTAACACATTTATTCCTACTGAAAAAGAATAGCCTATAGTTCACCATAGCATGAATCATGCTTGCAAATGCAGTGAAATGGACAGGGTCACACTTTCTGCTCTCCTTGAACTTAATTTTTTTCCCAGAATGCTCATGCAAAAGGCAGGTATACTTCCCTTGTCATTCCCTGAATTCCACTGGGAATTGATGGATTGTGAAAACCCACTCAACTTCTTTTGTCTGTTCTGGAAAAAAAATCCATAGTGGGACCTAAAGATGCTGAGAATGTCAGGTGGGAGACTGCTCTTTTAAACTGTAGACCCAATAGGGAAAATTAAAGCCACAGAATAAAGCAGCAAGTCTCCTTATTTCACAAACCTTCAAATAAAGATATTTAAGAATAGCCCATTTTTTTTTTCCATTAAAGAGATATGGTTGTATCTGAAAAAAAGTAATATATTCTTTTGTTATTGAAGCCATACATCTTTTAGTTATCCACTCAATGTATAAACAATCAAAAAACTATTTTCCAAACAATTTAGGAGGTGAGTTGATAGCTTCTTTTTCTTCAAGATATGTGTTTTACTGCAGAGGTAGAAGGATATATTATAATGATTCCCATAAGCCTGTGTTTCCTTAAAGACAGTGTTAAATAACTTCATATTCCACTTAATAACTTAATAAGTTATTAAGGTTGTAATGGGAAGTGGCATCACGCTTGCCTGAATGGATTCTGATTTTTTTTTAAAAAAAAGTACTTTCTACAGATTTTATTACCTCTTTTTATTTCCCTTCTTCCTTCTGAAGAGATATATAAGACTGTGAAGCACTAAAAGTACATACTTTTATATATGAATCTTCATGGGGTCTGCATTTTTCTAGCTCAATTTCATGACCTTGAATACCTCGGCAAATGAGCTGATGAATATACTTAACTGGCTGACTCTTCATTGGACCCGTCAGTTCCTGAAATAAGCATCTGCAGAGTAGAAACTGGTGAGACCAGAGAGATTTTCCAATTCACCTTGGGTATGTCCTCTTATGTTGATGGTTACACGAATAGCCAACACTGCTTTTATAGATGACTTACATATAAAACTGTGTCAGCTATGTATCTTATGCCTACTAGAAATGAAATATTAAGCAAGTCTTGAAGATGTTGCCTTTTTTCATTTGAATTTCCATAAAACTATTTAGCTGACAACTGTAAGTTCAGTCACACTCTAAACACAAACTTGCATTTATCATAGAAACAGGGATTTTATCAGCTCAAGGTTATATCAAGGGATACTCACTTTTGTCATACTTCAGAGTGTATGAGTGTTTAAATCATGAGATGTTAATGAAGAGCTGTATCTGGAGCTAAAACAATAGCAGTTATTATATAACATAGTTTTTATCCAAAATTTGTCTGGTTCTCAGCTATATTAATTTATGAGGATTTGATCAAAAATCATGAAAAGTGATTGCCACCAAAAAAAACAGTCCCAGAAATCCCCTAGAATAGGGTTAGGTGCTTGAGGTGCATGAGGAGGTCTTTGAAAGATGCAACATACAAGGAGAGTCTTACACACACGGGGACAAACTCTGCAGCTTCATGTACATAGCCTTTGTCAAAATCAGTAACTTACTGATAAGATCTCAAAAGATTAAACTGCAAAGCTCTAGCAATGGCCCTGGTGATTTTTAATTGAAACTTCTGCTTGCTTTATTGATGCAAGTTGGAGCACTTAGAAAAAAACCCAACAAACTTCACATTTTTCTTTATTAGAAATTGAATCAGCATATATTTTTCTTTTAATCTCTTTTTATTACTCTCTTCTTCTTTCATTTAAAAAAAAATACATTTAGCTGTATTTCTTTTCCTTAAAAAAGCTTAAGAGTGCTTTTATTGTCCAGAGTCTTGACATTTTTATACATGCTTGAGATTTTGCAATGAAAATCAAAGTATATCTGCCTGAGAAACACACACATTTCTTCTGATAACATTGCATCACTATAATGGAGAGTTTGAGACAACTTTTTTAAAAATATCTTTTCTGCTTTACTTTTCTTAATATTAGCCTAAGGACAGCACCAATTGAATCTTCCAAGTTCTTTAGCATCAGATGTTTATCTTGAAACAGCCTTTGACTATGCTCAAGCTCAGTCACATCCAATCATCAGTTTTTATCAAACATCCCAGCTTCAACACATCTGACATGGACCTTGATTTCCCAGGTGATGCTCACGACACTACAAGATTTCAAATCAACAGCAAACATACTGCAGCAGCATGCGAATGAGAAAGCTAGCTCCCTTGCCAAAGACTCATGAATACTTCGGAGAACAGAAAGTGCGGGTTGTTATTATTATTTTCCAAGAAAATCAGAAACATAATTCTTTTAATAAAATGTCAGTTTGGGAAATAAATTTCTCTATTTCCACAATGGCATAAGCTGAATTTCCGCAGGGGGGAGTTGCAATGCACCAGGCTATAATGGAGAAGCTTCATTTTTAATTCATCAGATACCTTCATCCAAGCAAATCTTCTTTTAGCAAATTCAGTAAATATGCTGATTCATATTCAGTGCAGGAGTAATTAATATTTTAATATTAATTCATACAGTTTGTACTCATCAACAACATTGGAATAAATTTACCAGAGATGCCCCTGAAGAGAGCTCAGCTTGTTGTACAACTGAGTGGGCACACGGGTTACCTTTCTGGAGGCTGCACTCTCTCAGTTACTTAAATATTCTTTGAGAGGAGAAAGAGGAAAGGGGAATATGTTCTCCATGTTTTATTTTATGTAAAGATTGTCTCCAATGTTGTTCAATGAGCATCACCAGAATTTTCCTTTGCAGGATTTGCTTTTGTAATCTATCCTGCGTAAGCAATGGATGGCTTTTCCATAAGAATTGGCTGTCTGCACTCACAAATACACACAAGTAGGCAGACTGAAAAGCAAAATACAACAAGCACTTGCATTTTTAATGTCTCAGTGTAGAAATTTGTGCTGCAATGTTTTATTCTGAATGACTAGTGTGTGACAGAAGTCTGTCCTGAGCTTGAAACAGTAATGAAGAATTTTAATTATTCAGGTTCTTAGCTAATGTGAAATTATACTGTAGTATTCTAGTCTCTTTTACTCCCACTTCCCTTCCCAGTTACTAAAAACTTTTTTCAAAGTATAAGAAAAATATGTTAAACCGAAAATTCATCTCCATGTATTATTTTTTTTAATAATAACTGAACCATTAAGAAAATGAAATTGTTAGCAAAATTCCCTAAAATGCTTAAATCTGATTTTAAACTCCAAACCACAATGTCCTGGATAAGGTTCACAGACTGAAGCTCAGCCAAAAAAATATCCCCATAGTCTGAAAGATTGTTCTCCATTTCATTCTCAGTTTTCACCTGCAAAACTCTAACTCTGCCAAGATTCTGCTGCATAAAATACACTGCTTTTTTCATCTATGAAAGTATTAAGTAGCTATCCTTGATTTTATCTGCAGAGACTGATGCAAACATTATGAATGTATGTATACATCCAAGCTGACTATGAAGAAATGAAAATAGTCCTATCAGGGCTGAAGAGCTGGGAAATAAAATGCAGATGAAATTCTGCACACACACACAAAAAAAGTAGAAGCAATGCATACAAGATATAATATTCTTAATTTTATGCATATGATAATGATTTCTAACCTGGCTATTACTATTCATGAATGATTTCCTGAAGTTCTCACAGAAAATTCTATGAATAAACATCATCTTGTCTTTTCAATTAGAGAAAAAAAAAAAAAAAAGAAAAAGAGGAAGAAGGAAGAAATGAATGCCAGAAACTTTTAAGAAACTAGTGGAAATATTAAATTAATATGGAGAATGTTGTGTCGTGGCCTCAGTTTGAATAACTCAGTTCTCATGTTGTGAGCTAGGAGAATTAATTTAGAGCCACTGTAAGGAAATAACTAAATAAGAAGCATTCTTCAGCATTCAAAAAGAGAGAATTGTGTGATTTTGTGAGAATTGAGAAAGAGAGAATATGTGTCATAGAGAAACTGAGCACTTAGGATCATTTACTTTCTCTTCAAATAGAGAAATTCTTCAAAGACATTGGCAGGCTGGAGGAAGTCATTACAGACTACTGGAATCAACAATTTTGGTGTTCAAAAAGGTGTAAACTACACTATAGTTAACAATATAGACTATCATACCACCCAGGGGTAACTGATGGAAGTATCCATACAAATACTAATGTTGCTGGTTCCAGAGGAATCATAGCAGGACTTTGCTGTGGGCTTGGTGATATCCTGAAAAAAAATATTTGGTTTTGGTTTTCCCCTCACTATATTCTTTCTTAGGCCTTAACTATTTGACAGTGTTTTTGGAATTACATTGTTTAGCTGCATTAATCTTCTGTCTGATCCAGTGAAGGCACTCTTACATCTTACGGAAATTAAAGTCAAATTAAAACTTTATTGTTTTGAAGGTGACAGAAAAAAAAAATGAGCTGCACTTCTGCATTCTGCCTAATTTTATAAGTGGATTTTCTTCAGAGTCTGCTTAAGGGAAAAATGTGAATAACAGATAAACAATATTTTCCTAATAGATCTTCCCATTCAAACTTTCTGCTATCAACTGTAGGAATAAGAATACATTTGTATGTTAAGCTTTGGTTTTGCCTGTTTGCATAGAGCACCTGCCCAAGTACAGAAGTTAATAAGGTAATCTGATCCTTAAATTTTAGGGGTGTTTGTCAATCATATGTATAGAGCTGTAGGACAGTTGTAGTAGGGCTGCTTACCCTAGAGAACAGAAAGTCTGGAGGGATTTTATTGCAGCCTTCCAGTACTTAAAGTAGACCTACAGGAAAGAAAGAGAAGGTACCTCTATCACCTGGCTTACATACTAGTTATACAGTCTGAATACATGAGGCTGTCATCTGAAAACCTCCAGGTGGTTGTGGCAAAGGTATGGGTGGGATTATTTTGTCTGGGATTGTGCCATCCGGATACATAGGCACCACTGAAGCCCTCCAGGACCCCTTTATTTTACTGTCTCAGGAAGCCAAGGAATGGCTTGAGTTGACACTCAGGGCATACCATTTTGTTGAGGAATTTCTAGGCTCAGCTCAGGTTTTAGTTCTTTGTTTGGGTGAGCAGTACCCTGTTTGAACTGGGGTTTATGGATTTACTGTAATAATTGTGCTGTGGCGTGTTTAGAAAAGGGTTTCTCCAAGGCAGTACAGCAAAATGTTTAATTTTGTTATATAAGTAGAGCGACACTGTTTTAGAATGAGTCTAAGCACAATTCTTCAATTTAAGGATTAGGGTATTCACTGAGGGGTGTCAAAACTTCACAATTATGTCACAATTATTACTTAATACTACATAGTGAATTAAACCAGATGAGAGACAGTCACTTTTTCTTTCTGGACCAATGAATATTTAATTATGCTTTGCAAAGAGGAAAGAATTTTAAACAGGGAGACCGAGAGATGCACAATTTCTGAGAAATGATGTCTACTATTTCTTTTAAATGTATTTTCACTCTTAGAATAATTGAATACAAATCTTCCGTAACTCGAGTTAATGCTCTAATCACATGGAGCTATGTTAAGGGGCATCAGATGAACTGTGCCTTAGATATGGTCTGGGAATTCTCAGCAGCTCCCATACCTACTGCTGACAGAAGGAATATATATGTAACCAACAGATATAGAAAGGCATTTTCTACACGAGAAGGTCAAGCTGCTCAGCCCTGGCTATGTCCATGACTCAGGCAACATATTGGCCTCACCACTACTAGCATCCAGATTCTAGGCACTTCAAATACTCTAAAGAATAGTTTGCTGATAAAATTGCATTTTTAAAGATCTAGATGTTGACCTTATTAAGTGAAAGGTTTGACTAGCTAAGATTTTAAGTCCATAAATCTTAATTTATCTTAATAACTTTATCTTAATTAATCTTAATTTTATCTTCTAATGTACATGCTTTTTTTCCCAAACAGTAAAGTAACTGAATCCTGAAACAGAAAGTTATATAAGGTACTCAGGCAACACTTATTGTTTTGTTTTGAAATGATCTCTTGCAGTTGTAACCCTGACAGAATTCAAAGAATGCAGAAATGGGCAAAACTGCAGAAACCAAGACCTTGTGCTCCTCTCTTGTCCTGAGGAGCCCAGAAGCACAGTGAAATGTTTTCAAAAAAATAAGTGGTATAAAGTTTCTGTCCATTTTTTCAGAAATCTGTGCTCTAATAGACATAAACCAGAAAATTTATGTATTATATACCAAAGAACATTTTATTTTTATAGATTTTTTTCAAGCTAACAAAAATCTGTTAGGATACAATGTCATCTTAACCATACAGGCATAGTGACTGATATTCTTAACATTTCATATTATTAACTTGAAGCATCACTGATGGAATTGAAAATGATGCAGACAAAATTTGTTTAGAAAGACATAGAAGTAGGGCTTATATAGTCCTTTATAATACCAAGAGAAACACAGGCATTTATTACTTTGAGAGGGAATGCTAAACATTACTGATTACCACTGTCAGGGGACAATCACCTTAATGGAAAATTTTGGTTGAAATAACAGATTACTATATGACTTAAATATTTACAGAGATAGATTACATTCTTACAGCGGAATCATATTGCAAATGTCACTGCTTAATCATGAAAAAGCACTTGTAAAAACAGCCATTGAGGTCCATCAGGTAAATAAATTGTACACCAGTTCCAAAAGTGGCTACTTTCAAGCCTTTTGAAAAACATATTTCAGGGGATGATTTCTTCTGCCCAATTAGAGCATAGAAAAACAACAACATTATGCATAGCATCTATCTACTCAATCAGTGCCTGATGAGCTACCAATGAATAAACATTGAAATAACAAAATACCATACTTTTATTTTGCAAGGCAAATACTAGCACTGTTCACTCACAGAATCACAGAATCACAGAATCACAGATATTAGGGGCTGGAAGGGACCTAGAAGATCATCTAGTCCAACCCCCTGCC
>JANHGL010016469.1:0-11468 GCA_024611195.1 Ceyx melanurus
TTTTATCTATTATTTTCCATTTATATAAATAAATCTACTTTGGAGTATATAATAAACTTTGGAGTTTTTGGGTTTGGGTTGTGTTGTTTTCAATGCCATTTACATTTCTGCAATGCTGTTCAGCCATTCTAATATTTTCCTTCTGATCATTACAAAATACGAGTCTCTATTACACACAGACATGGAATAGAGAGCTTCACATTCTAATTTTCCTCTGGCAAACAATTTTCCCTCATGAATTGTTTATTTTCTTCTTGACATAATCTCAGTGACATGTGTTCTTTGCAGAAACCTATTTGCAGAGTTATTATTTTACAAGATTTTCAATATCCAAATGGCATTCCTGGTGTCACTGCTGCAATTGGCAAAAGCTCCTCTCTGCTGAAAAATTATTTTCTATTATTAACTGGATATTTTTTTTTTGGTTGCTTTTGTGTGTCGTTTTATTTTTCTTTTATTAATTTTTATTGATCTGTCCTGTCTTGTACAGGTTTCCAGTGAAGTCTTCTCCTGACTCTAGTGGATCACACCTTGCTTATTTTGCATGTGCTGTCACCAGCACCATCTTCAATGGAAAGAATATTTGATGATAGAAAGCCAGCCCACTCTCTGCACGTGGTCTTCTTTCCATGGCCTTTCCTCTCACCCTTAGGACAAATGACAACTGAACTCCAACATATGACCTGTCAGCAGTGCAGGCATCATTCCATGAGACATCAGATCAGTGTGCACAGCAGCACAGCCTCGAGGCATTCAGAGGTGACACAGAGGCCACGTGTCAGTGTTCCCTTCTGCTCAGCATCTCTGGTGGGGATTTGCAAGCTAAGCTGCTGCTGACATTGCAGCATCAGAGCAGGGATCACTCCAGAGATGATAAATCACTTGGTGAGCTGCACACAGTGGAATGGAGGTAACTCTGCAGCAAGATGGTCATCTGGGGGTTTAATTCTCAAGAACCCAACTCTCAGCTGCTCACAGCCTCCTGTCAGGTAGAGTGATGGATAATTTTTGGCTGTTCCTCATGCACTGCACCTCTCTCCTTGGGATTCATCAGAAGCACACCTCCCAGAAATAAGGAGCATATTTGGAATCTTGGATTGTGGGATGGTGTGAGGGCAAAGTCACACAAACAACTGTGTGACAACTGTGAATGCACGAGCAGGGTGCAAATGCTGTCATTTCCCTGTTCCCAGAGTGCTTGGGGAATGTTAATGAACCCATGTATAATTAATTGGAAGGAAGATAGCAGGCATGTGGCACACCAGGACCCCTGACCTGTTCCACTGATGTTAATGATAACAGCCTCAGCCAACTGCCACGATGAACTCCTTTGAACCTTACACCACCTCATCTATTTCCCCCTTGCTATAAATGTTTTATTTTACCTGATATAGTAATGAAATTGTCAGGATAATGAACAGAGCAATCATTTCCCACAATGGCTAACTTTAATTAAAGATCACAGTGTTGACTGCTAAAATCCAGGGGTAGCAGCCCGTTGGTCAGACTGGAGAGCACTGATCATTCAGATGTGGCTCTAGATGTAGAGACCTGTGAACTCCACCTCACCCAAGCCCATCATGTCTGCTGTCAGCAGCAGTCTAACACATCATTAGCCCCTATATATGGAATTCTTTACTCAGTTGGAATTTGCTAAGGTGAAGGCTGGCAGTGTTCTAAGGATGTGTTTTCCAGGAGCGAGGAATCCAACAGAGTGTTTGCTTATTTGCTGCTGAGGAGCAAAACTCTGCCATTTATGGAGTGTCATTCCAGCATTTGAAATGTTTGTGTAAACCCCTGCACGTTGTTTTCACCAAAGTTTATCTTAAGGATGGGGATCTGAATCAATATAAAAAGTCTCCTGGAACAAATCTGTGGCCAATCCACATCTCTGTCCAATATAATCCCATGGATTCTTTGGTTAGCTGTTAATAAAGATTTAAAACCTATGAAAGGAACCTCATGTGCCCATCTTAATTCCCAAATAAAGCGCATTCTATTCATTAATCAAACCATTTCCAGCATTACATTAAGCTGAAAAGAGGAATGTCTTGTAACCCATGTATTTTAGATAAGTACTGAGCATCCCAAAAGCTAGAGATGAGCATGATTAAGATACAAAAATCTGACGTTTATATAACAACAAGCCAAAGAGGTGTATAGTGAGTAGCTATCAGACCTTCCTGTTTAAACAGCCATGGAAAAGAAATTTTGTGTTATGAACATCCCCTTGGCAGCTGCAGTGAGACCAAATCACATTTTAACAACAGTCATTACCAATCAAGATGTATCAGAACAAATAATCTAAGGAGAAAAAAATTCCCATCTATTACTTCTTAGAAATCGTAGAGTTGTTTTTATGACAAAAAGAGGAGTCATTTTAGTTCAGCAAATAAAGATTTAAACAGATATCAAGGTAGGTAAATATGTAAATAGTGAATCAAGACCTGTGTAATTTCAGAAGGACTATCTTTGATAGAAAATCAACATTTGCCTACCTTTCAGCTTTAATAAACTGGCCTGTGAGAGCTGAATTTCAACAAATGGCACGTTGAGGTTATATAGTGTGTGAAATACAGCAGCAGCACTGTCTGAGGCCAAGCAAGCCAGAAATCTCATGCTTTGGAACCTCTCTAATTGCAGCCTTTGTTCTGTTTTGCATCTTCTTCAGGTTGTTTGGCATTTCTAAGATGTGCCTTACAAAGCTTCCATTGCTGTGCCTATGAATAGCAATAATAAGAGTTTTTATCTTCAAAAAGCAGAGATATTGGCAGGACTTTTTTTTCCTCTTCCCACCTAGCTCTGTCTCTTGGGAATGAAGTCTGGTACTAATATTATGCATGACAGCACGATAGGCATTCATTTCAGCAACTCTGTCACCTCTTAATATACGTTATTAATTCAGCTTTAAAAACTCACAGCCTATAGTAACTGCTGACAGCAAATCAATTCACTTGAAGTTGTAAAATTGAAATCTTATTTCAAGGGGAAAACTGCAGGAGCAAAGACAAAGCAGCAGGTGATGCCGGGAGGAGAGGCAGTGTCTAATCATATCGTGACATGCAGGGGAGCAGACTCACTCCTTCAGCACTCCAGCCACACAAGCCTCCTTCTTCTGAGCCCTGCAGCATCACCATCACCCTTTAACACTCTAAAAATCCTTGGCTGAACTAGAACATCTATTATTGAACTGACCTGTCAGCCCTCACATGCTGGGAGGAAGGAAATCACACATCAAGTACAAGTTAATATTAGCAATCTGAATTTTTCCAGGCCATTCTAATCAGGAATTGTTCATGTTCTAATCTTGTTCTTGATAACACAGATAGTTCTCCATGTTTCTCCCACACTCTTCACATCACATCTTTAAGTATCACTCGACTGCCAATAAAAATTAGGTGCTGTTCAGTTCTCATGGGTCTGAATTTACCAAACTGACACTGCTGGGAAATGCAAGATAGTGCTCATTTTATTCATTTTATTTTTATTCCTCTGTCTTTTCTTACCTCAGCATGAGAAGGTGTCAGCTGATCACCTGCATTTCTCCTGTTACATCTCAGCACTGAAGGAGATTTCATGCCACTCTGGAGCTTCTGATGAGACTCTCTGACTCCTTAGAGCTCTGCAAATGGTGATCACATGTGATCATTAGGAAATTATTAAGTGAAATTATTTAGCAAATTTTGAAATGGTTTAGCATAAGAGATAAAATTTGCATTATTAAGTATATATATTTTTTTTAATAAGGGAGGAATATTTGAGTTCATCTGGTTTGGGTCAGGTATGTTGCCACAGAGAACAATTAAAAGATTACCATTTTCTCCAGCTAATATCTGATGCACCATATATGAAAATTGGTGATGTGTTTATTAAAGATTAATTATTAATTAATCACTTATTAATATATATATAATTGTTAATTGTAGCTATCAAAACCAGGCCACTTGGAAATTGAGGCTACAACAGACTCTCATTCCTTGCAGCTAATCACCCTGGTAGATCAAATACTTGCTGCAGAGATGAATTTCAAGCCTGAGATAAAATACCCACAAAGTCTTCATGTATTTATGTGGTTTCTATCTGTAAAGAGGGTAAAAATTCTCCAGTGATATGCACTTCAGTCCATAAAAAATAATAGGAAAGGAAAACATGAAGGAATTTCTGTCACTATGATTTTGCTTGTGTATTTATTTTTCCACACTGTAATGCTTTTAAAAAGCCTGTATTGCCACAGCTATCATAAAGAAACATTTATTTTATTTGCTTTCTCTCCACCATTCTGTGTGGCATTGCTGAAGTTACCTTGACAGGAGAAGTTCTGTGATTAAATTCAGAAATTACTCAAAGTACAACAGCAAAAAAGATTAGGCAGGTTGTTTTCAAAAGGTGTGCTGGCATCTCCAAGGTTATACTGATGACAGCATCTGAGCTGCAGGAATAACAAAGGAAAATCCCAAATACTGCTCAGAGCTCCACAGACAACTGGGTGATGCAGAATATGAAGAAGAGTAACTAGTAAACTTCTGGAAACAGCAGAGAAATCAACAAGTGTCCTGTTAAATTTAATTAAAAATTACATTTTGGAATACAGATCCTGACTGTCATCTCATCTTGAACAGATTAAGCTGAAGCCAAACTTATTTCTTTGGTAAATATTACTTAGAACAGTGTCTTTTTTTCTTGTTCTAAATAGATTTCTTTTTAGGCATTCTCATTTGCTAAATAATCTTCAGAATTCTCAACATTTTTGCCTCATTTTATCACAAGCATTTTATCACCAGACATGTGGAACTGTGCTAGACTCTCAGAATTAACTGCTTTTATGGACAAGATGCTGAATCAAAACCTTTCTGGTAAATCAGAACTGAGTTTGCAGGGCAGTTTAATGAGATAACTGGAAGAAAAATTATTCCCTGATTTTATTGCATGATAAAATCCCTAATTTTAGCAAAAGCCCTGACACTCTTTCAGTCCTTACAAGTTCTTTTGGTTATTTTATGTGTTTAGTGACAGACTTCTGAGCTTTCCTCATGTGCTGCACACTCCTCATCACCACCCCCCATCCTCTGCATTATTAGGCTTTAATTAATTATTATTCTTCAAACACTGCTGGATAAATAGGGGAGAAGACACATCCCTGTTATTAATATTCTTTTCCTGCTGTTAAATTCCCACCTGAGGAGCATCTAGAAAGCCTCAAAGCAGCAAGGTGATGCCCATCCCTCAGTGAAGTTTTGAGGACCAAAGCATCTGGAGGATTATTTCTGTCTGAAAGATGCAGCCTGCAGGTGGTCCAATGGGTGGCAGCTCTCCAGTTAAGCAAAGTCACATGGAATTACCTCTTCTCTTCATCAAATCGATGGAAAATGATCTGCTGCTGGGAGGTTAGGCTGCTTAAACACACAGCAAATCATTTCTGCCATTAGTCTCTCCTAGCAAGGGGATGAAGTTGCTGTCTCGGGCTCTAAAATTAGAATTAACCTGGAATTAACTGGTGTAAATTTATTCAAATTAAAAAAAAAAAAAAAAAAAAAAATTTAAATTAGAATTTGAATAAACTGATCAAAATAATGTGAAAAAATGCTTAGTTGCCTTTGCTTTATGAGCTTTAAAGTTCAAATTTTCAGAATTAAATAGTTGAAGAGAGGAGAGTGCCAAGTCCCCCACCTGAGAAATAACCACTGGGCACTGTGACAGTGACAGCTCACTACCCTGTGTGTCCTGCTGCTAATAACTGCTCAAACAGGAGACAGAGGTGCTCATATTGCCAGGGAGTCAGCAGCAGCTTTAAGAAATTCCTCAGTGTGCATTGAAAATGCTGAAATTGAACCAAAAAAGCCAGCAGATTCCACTTGGCTTCAACAGCCACTGCAAAGCTGCTCTGGCCAAAGCACTGCCATGAATACAGCAGAGGCACAGCACAAGAAATAGCTGATCAAATGTGGAATAATTTGTTGATGTAGAAGATACTGATGCCCTGCAGCTCTGGTAAATAATGCAATCTGATTAAAAAAAAAAAAAAAAAAAAAAGCTTCTTTTCATGCTAGAGGTCAAAAAGAAAAATGCTCTTTCTTCAAAACCTCAGTCCTCTTTGGAATTTTTTTTTCCCTCCCCGGGTGTATAATTAAGAATCATCAGGCTCTGCATTGTTCAAAAAGCTTTTTTTCAGTCCCAGGAAAATCAGACTGTAGCTCTAAAGCACCAATTAAGCTGCATGATGGCAGCACAGAGCCAGGCAAAAGAATTTGGCTGTGTCCTTTTCTCCCTTCTTGCTGTGACTAGGAGCAGATGTGTGTGTGTGGCAACAAAAAAGCATCAGAAAAGTTAAATGCAAGACCTTAACTTGGGAAGAAATCCTTTCCATTCCCAGACTGCTTGATTTTCAGGGCTTTCATTCATCTTCCACTGCTCCCAAAACCACTCTGCAGCTTGGTTTTTAATGCCTAAAAAGAAATGTCCAATGGAAAGCCAGAGGTTAGCAGGACATATCTGTGTGGAGCATACATCATATATAGAAATATCTTGAATTTGCCAGTGTTGCTGATAAATTTGACTATAAAATGAGGGCTCAGAAGGAGGCAGGTGACAAACCATGGAATGAATGCAGTGCCACCCTGCAAAAGGAGGGAGAACAAAAAGGTGAAGATCCCCCTGTTGCTGGCAGAGCTGTTTCTAGCTATTCCCAAAGCCTAAAAGGATTTCAAGAGGATTATCTTTGTCTAGATTGCTGTCACTCCTATTAATCAGCCTTTATTGATTGCTTGGGCTTTTGGGCTCCTCAAGTTCAACACAAAGTCTGTAATATACTGCCCTTGAAGACATAAAGAAATCCATTTGAGTCACACGTGGACTGCAGCTAGCTGAAAATAGGATTTGATGGCTCTCAGGACAAGCTGGGGAGGAGTTTACATCTATTTTTATGGTATTATCTCAATGTGCACATCCAATTTTAGCCATTCATTAGGTACCCACACGCAGAAGACTTTTGTTATACAGATGTAACAAGAATTTATAGTGAAATTATTAAAATTAAGGTCAAACAAACTACAGCAAGACAGGCAGTTGGGCAGAAAATAGAGTGTTTTTCATAATTATTCTGTTATTTATGCAGTTTTTCTGTTATAATGAGCAAAAGGTGCTAAAAACAAGCAAATTAATATTAAAAAAAGAAGAGGAAATGTGGAAAAAGAAGAGAAATGTTCAAATAAAAGAAAAAATTATGTGGAAAATTAGAATACAGACTTCAGCCTGGTCCCTCCATGGTGTAGTTCTATTAATTTTTCTGTAGATGTGTATTGCTTTAGATTTAATTTCTTGAGTATTCACAAAAATGCTTCCAGAAATTTGTTTTGTGCAAAAATAAAGTGGATTTAGGGGCTTCTAAGATTGCAGGAAAATATTGGTAATTTGGGTAGGTCAGTCAATTAGAAATTGTTGTGAAACCTCAGTGTCCAACAGGTCAGAGCTACTTAGTAATTATTTATATAATCAAATTATCCTCAGTTCTGCCTTGTTAATAAAATAATTCTGCACATGGCATTTACTCCTCCAAGATATTGACCCCTGGAAATTTACTCATCAGAACACATCAAATCAGAAAGCTTTTGGGAAAAAAAAAAAATAATTTTTGTTGAATAAACTCAAAAAAGTCAAACAGAATCAGGGGGGACAAATGGTAGCAATGAAAAATAAAGGGTTTTTTTCTAGCATTCTTAAAAAATTAGAGTGAAACAAAATACAAATGATCAAATGATTTTTTTTTCCCTTCTGCTGAACCAAGCTGAAGCAGAAAAGCAAGGAAGCCAAGTGACAGAAAAAAGCCATTTAAAGTGTTTACAGGTGGGCAGCAAATGCAACCATTTTCATTCTGGATTATGTATTTTTGTCCTAAAAGGTCCTTTTTGGTGTTTCTGTGAAAACACTACTATGATATTTTCAGGTATTCATTTTCAGGCTTTCAAGTTATTAAACCTCAGATATTCCATCTTCCTTAGATAAAAAAAAAAATTGACAAGTAGCACAAATAGTAAATCCACTTACTGGACCTGTGTCTAAGTGACTGGAGGGGGGAAAAAAAAAGTCTTTGTCAGACTGAGTTGGATCACTTTAGAATTTCAAGCTGAAATTGATGTTCCATCCACAAGGAAAGCAGAAGAAAGAAAAATGACTGAAGGAAACGCAGGCACTGAGATTATTGGCCACCAAGAGCACCATTCAGAAGAAAATATTTGTGTTTTTTTCTCCTCTTGAGTGGATTACAAAAGTAAGACCCTGACATAACCACTAATAAAAGTGTGGGGGGAAAAAAGGTTTAAAGCCTTGTTTGTTCATTTGTTCACAAACACATTCACACAATATTTCCTCACTTTGTATATATAATAAGAATGGTTTCCTTTTCTTTTATTTTTTTTTTCTGTTAGATGATGTTTTGGTCCAAAACTTTTTCACCTCAAATAGTATTGCAGGCTGCTGAGTGGCAAAGCAAGAAAGAGAGGAGCTGCAGCATCAGCACACCCAAACCATCCCACTGAGCCTGGGATTTAGATAGAAAATCAAATACTGGACACACTCACATCACCCTTAAGCTTGGTCTTTCAGCAGCAAGGTAGATGTGAAAAATCCCTGTGGGTTTGAAGAGAGCAGGACAATGGCTGGTTGCTTTCATAGCACTGAAGGCCAGTAATGCTGTCCTGTCACCAAGCTGCAAGCTCCTGACCAGTGATGTATTGCAGCACCCTGGTTCCAAGCCATGCTCAAAGCCAGCAGCTGGAAAACATCCATTTCTTTCAGAAGCTACAAATTGCTGCTGTGTTTCCCCAATGCTTCTTCCCCTGAAATCCTCCATAAAAACTCCCCAGACAGAAAAATAGATCTGGAGAGTGCAGATATTTAGGATAGCACAGTGAGGTGGGTGTCAAAGCCCAATCATTTATGACCTTGGCACTGTCATTCAAGGACAAGTATATTTGGTTATAAATAGATATAAGGATCCTTTTGATCCTTTAGGAGAGGTACCAATAGGTACCAATTAGACCTTCCCTAGATTAACTTTAACTGACAGAGCTAATGTGATGGGATTTTATTGATCTTCATCCAGGATGACTTGAACTTGCAAACTTCAGAGGTGATGAATTTAGTTTTGTATCAGACTAACTATCCTGTCTGCCCTGACTGATGACAAAGGGAGCTTCTAGCAACAGAAAAGTTATTGTTCCCCAGACAGAGGAAGCTTACAAACTATTTTATCACAACTTTCATAGGGGAACAATGGCTTACAAGGTTATGAACAAATGCAGTTTAAAGCCTTGAATTATCTGCTAAATAATTAAATGCCAGCTGCAAATTCCAGATATAGAAGCAGTGACTGTGTAAGTGCTTTCTGTACATGCAGCATTCCCTGGAGAAAAGGATCTGTGCCTGCCTGGCATACAGAAGAGATCCAGTGCCTGTGGCCTGTGTCAGGTTCAGGGTGTGAATTAAGTGTACAGCATGTGAGCAGAAAACTGACACTGCTGGGAACTCCCAGGGATACAGGAAAACCACTGAGTGAGTTCCAGGAGCTCCTCACAGGCTGCCTGCTGCCCTGGCATCTGGATAAATGGAACAACATACATCCCATTTGCATAAATTACCATTAACAACACAAAAAAACCAAGAGTATTCCATAGAATGTACCTACCAGCAGAAAGAAATGCCAATGACTACAAGTTCTGATGCCTTCTGATGCCCTGAACAAAAACCATCAGACTTTTTTCCACATTTCCCATTAAACTGCAGCAATAGGCCTGTATTTAAAGTTACATTATTTGTGTTAGCTCCAAAACTACTCAGACTACTTCATTCTGGATCAGGTCACATTAATATTAATCTCTGCACTTGACTGCAGTGTGATTTCTGGGGGGAATTTTATGTGAATCCACACTCAAGTAAGATAGATATGATGTAAAAATTTCATTCTGATTGTATAGAAGCACTACTTTTCTAGTAGTAATAAATTAATAAAATTAAATGTAACATCTCTTCCTTGTTAGTTACGTAACAGAAATTCAGCTTTTTTTTCATAAAGGCAAGAATGAAAGTCATTCATTTATTCTGCTTGTGCAATAAGTGGCAGTTAAAAGGCTCTTGGAGTTAATACTGTTGTGTTCTACTGCTATTTCAAGTGTGGCCTTGGGCAAATCACTTCACCTCTCCAAGCTTTTCAATATCCACCCAGAAAAAGGGGCTAATAACCCTTTTCTACCTCAGAGGTGGTTATTGGGCTTAATTCATTGCTGGTTATAGAAGAGCTGATAAACATCAAGTTTCCTGGACACACTATCCATTATCACTAATGGATTAGCTCCTATTGGATCCCCAATATGAGTTCAAGATCTTTATGACATTTTCATTTAGCTGGAGCTAAACAACTGTGACTCTCAACTGCAAAATGTCAGGACCAGGACTTTCAGTTTAATTTGTAGCCTGCAGGAACAATGTGAACTTTGAATGAATATCTCTCAAGGAAATGTTGTTCCTAACAAATAGTTATTTAATTTTTTTTTTCCCCTACAATCAAATAGCTCTTGCATCTTCACAGTCTTGAGCTTGTAGAAGTGGTCTTTGAGTATTAACCAGCTCTCCTGCTTCCTCCTAGAGCCCCAATCCATGGATTCCTGCAAGTAAGTCTCCTTTGAAATGGCATTATAAGTGCTTCTGTTTCTAATATAAATACTCAAGACTTCTATCATTTTATTATTTTTTTTTCCCCAAATATCTTCTGTATTAGTCTGTTTTGGGGGCATTTTTGTATCAGCAGTGTAAGATGAGCATTGCCATTTGTCATGAGCTATTGAAGAGACAGCAGGAATACAGCAGTGAAGTTGATAGCAGTTTTCCATTCCCATCCTAGCAGCCTCAGAGCTCCTGCTGACATGAGAACACTAACTCAAATATTAACATAAAATATTATAAATCCCATATGGATGCTGTTTGTGGAGACTTGTTGAGAATGCTGAAGAGATGCTTTGCTCACACTAAATATTTATAACATTGTGCTGAATGGCACGGACCTTCACTGTGAAAAAAAGAACTTTGCTCAGAACACAGAAGTTGTGGTAAAGCCCTCCATTTAGGGAGAGCACAAAAATGCAGCAATAGCCACTTAAATTAAAAACCCCATGCCAGAAAAGCCACTGCATTGCAATGAGATGTATGAAGATAGAAACTGCCTCATGACATAGGGCAAGGGAGAACCAGCCAGACCAACTCTGCAAGGCTGGTTGGAGTTGCTAGAGAAGGTGAGTTGTGCAATTTGTATATATATAATACATTTTTTATTCCCAGCATTTGAGGCACTGAGCTAGTAGGTGAGCAAGCTTCCAGTGCTGACTTTCACAGTGTTAGAAAGACAAAATCCCTTGCAGGTCACACTGTTTCAGTTACCAAAGGAGGTAACTTAGGTGTAGCAGCACTTACCCCATTACCAA
>JANHGL010016470.1:0-19160 GCA_024611195.1 Ceyx melanurus
GGCCCCGCCCTTGGCCTCCATGGCCCTCAGACAATTGGCCCCGGCCCCACACCCACCCGGTCCCAGGCCCTCTGCAGAGCCTCCTGCCCTCAGCAGATCAACACCCCCACACCGCTGGGTGTCATCTGTCCTGCAAACTGACTGAGGGTGCCCCAATCCCCACATCCAACTTATGAATAAAGATGCCAAATCAGACTGGCCCAAAACTGATCCCCGAGGGCCATCCCTGATGCCCACCAGCCATCTGGATTTCACTTGATTAAATCACCACTCTCTGGGCATGGCCAGCCAGACACTTTTGAAGCCAGTGAAGAGTATACAAGAGAAGTAAAGCATCTCTTGTGCCCCAAAACTTTCTTAAACACTGACCCTTTGGCTCCCTGCTGTGCCATTCCCCAGCTTTCTGCTGTCTTCATTTACCAGGTGACATTTGCAGGGTATCAATACAGCAGCTTCTTGCTATGTCAAGGTGGTGAGCAAAGGGACAGAAGCAAGAGGGTAAGGGGTGGACTGTTAGCAGGGTTGTTCCAGAAAAAATTGCATAGAAATTTGACTTTCAAATGGCATTTGCTTGTCCCTAGGTGCCTATAACAAAGATGTCTGCATGGACATTATCTTATAGCTCCCTGCTTCCCCAAGATCCAAGAGAACAATAAATGTGCTGCATGTATGAAAACAATTGCATAAGTTGGAAACCTAGGTAGACTTCAGTCCCAAATTTATCAGTGCTGATCAAAATTCTGCTGACAGGTATCTGAGCTGCTATTGCAAGGGAAGAAAAGAGACTGTAACACAGCAGGACTATTTGTGCTGTTTATTGAATTATTCAAACACGACCATGTGTTTTAAGCTGAGGGATGTTTGTAACTCGAGAGACAGATCTTTTCTGTTGTAAAATGACAGTTTCATTTATTTCCAGATGAGGAGCAACTGGTTCTTATATTAAGTTTTTTCACATATTTTTCTCAAATCTTTTCAACAGATTTGGGTTTATCACTGCTTACTGTAGCTCTGTAGCACTGTACTTTTTTCTTTCCTTGAATAAATTTCTCTGCCCTTTCATATTCTCAGTTGCCAAGCATTTCACCATTGTTTCAAACATATTCCTTGGGGTTCTAGGAGCTCAGAATTCTCTGATTTTTTTTGCAATTCCATATGTATTTTTCGTCTACTTAAACTTATTTTTGTTTTTCTTTATGAATTCTTTCTAAAATAATGGTTTGGAGTCCTTTAGAAGCTAGAAAAATGCTTTGTATTTTTTCTGTGCCTTTTTTGGTACATAGTGTACCTGGTATATAGTTCTGCTGTCTAACACTGTACTTTGTGTGACAGTGTTGGCCCCTCTAGTTCTAATCTGAAAGTTTCTGCTCTTTCTCCTTGGTACATTAACAGGAAGAGTACATAAATCATTACACTTTTTTTTTTTTCTTTTTAAGATACTTTAAAACATCCTTTAACTCACATGGTTGGGAGTGTTTTCCTAAGCAGCTACTTATTCCTAAGATTCTTTTCATCAGTTTATGACAAACTGCTTTTCCCTTACAGCTTCTTTTGGCCTAGAGCTCGTGAACCTTCAGTCTTTGTCAGCACAGAGTGAAGGAATATGAAATTTTCTGCAAATTGCCCTAGTGTATTAGTACTAGAGCTTTATGAACCTTTCCAAGTGTGATTTGAAAGGTTACTTTCAAATCATAACTTCTGTGGGAGATCTAGTTCACATGGGTTCACAGGCCAAGCAGTTAAAGGAACGGCTTCAGGCTTAGCTGCCCCCTCCCTTCTCCTTACGTGTGTTCCCATGGGTTAGATCTCATTAGAAATGCCCAGGAAAGGTACAGGGTCAGTCACATCATGTTAATTCATACAGGTTGACTGGTTCACTGGGACTGGAAGCTGGACTAAAGGTGAGAAGTTTATCACAGCAACAGAACTCTGATCTTACAAAAAAAAAGACACCTCTAAAATGGGTCTCTAATTAGTATATGAATCAAAACCTTAAATAAAAACAAGAACATTTTAAATAATTGAGGGAATCATACAGAAAATCAATCTTCTCCTGCCATGAATACTCAGAATTTGGCCTCACTTCTAACACAAGAAGAACTCTTATCTCAAGGAACTATTCCTTTATGAAACTTGGGTATAATTACATGAGTTGAAGCATAAAATAATAATGAGTCAGTTCTATATACCTGTGAGAATTACAGTGTGAGACACACAAGGGAAAAAATATTTTAATTTCTTGCTGGAGAGGTGAACTTGACTGAAATGCTTTATCATTGTAGAGGGAAGGGAAAAAAGTAAAAATAACCTAAGCTAAGCAAAAATGACACTAAGCAGCTTTGATCCCATGCATTAATTTTAACTAACCACAGAAATGTAAGAAACATGAAATACTTTTCCTACATTGCATCTCTTTAAGGAATACATTTGAAATATGAATATAATGAGTTTACTGTGGTTAGTTTGAAAGTCAATGGTGTCCCAAAGTTTTTGCTTCGTACAATTAGCCAATTGCAATTATTACAATCAGGCTATATTAAAAGAGTATTGTACTAAATCATTTTATGTCAGTGAATGTCCATGCAGATTTGTACACCTTTTCCTTTGTGCTTTCATTTGGCTGGGCTGTCCTCATAAAAAATGCAGTTCAGTTTGATTTTGATGTGTGCTATCCTCACGTGAGTTTTCTTTGGTGTTTATGAGGCTATTTTAACATCGTGTAGTATGTGTGTATATGTACTGTACCAAGCATATATGGTACATGCAGCAATTGCTCTACTTTTGGAGGTAGTGCTGTATAGTAGATTTGAACCTAAAATGGCTGAGTAGTTTCTAAATAATCCCCTAGGAAACAGTTTAGTCTAGGCCATTATCTTGATAGTTCATAATTAGGTTCAATAATAAAGCTTGTTTTGCTGACCTAGGTCAGATCATGGCGTCCACTGCATCTGTGTGCAATGACCTTGCTCTGAGAGTGTATTGTTAGAAAATCCATTATTATCATCACATACACTTTCTAGAAGTGGCTGTTTTGTGAATTGATGGCATGATGTTGCCACTTCAGATAAAAGAATCCATGAATTATTGACTTAATGAGTTAATGTTGCTTGATTTCACAACAAGGTCTTTTTAGTCTGGATGCTATTTACTGAACACATAATCACAACATAAGAAGAAAGGCACAGATAACAGCACAATGCATTTACAACCCTATTCTAACAAAGCCAAGTGTTAGCTGAGAATTGTTCTGCCTCTTTTAGAAAGCAATTAAAAACTTAGGTAATTATAAGCAATTCCTGTTTAAACAATTATCAAATTAAATGTTTGTTTGTTGTCTATTTCTTATCCCTTCCTTCTGATTGGTTTAAGGTCTGTCAACAAGAATTTACTATTTTTCAGAAGCTAAACACATTTTTGTCCCGATGACTAAGCCTAATCACCAAGCCCTCTATCACATGAAGTCCAGGAAGGTCTGAAAAATCAATCCATGTCAACCAGAGTTCATAACATTTTTTTTCTATTAAAGCAGTTTTCTAATAAATTTATATTTTTCAAGCTTTTTTAATGTAATATTTTTTTATTACAGAATGTAGCATGTGAGAGTAAAGAGGGTAAACACACAGTGCATGTCCCAATGCAGCTATTTCAGTGTTATAAGCATCAGGTTTCAAATACCTATGTGCCTTTGATCCCAAGGTGTGAATTCCAGATTTAACTTCTCACCCTTAAAAGATAAATAAAATAAAATTTGTGTGCAGTGTCTTGTGGAAATGTATGTCCTATGGAAATGTAACTCTCACTAAAATTGACATTTGTTTTCACAGAGACCAGAACTGTAGATTTCAGCTCAGCATATCCAGTTATTTTGAGGGGGCCAAATCAACCAACACATGCTTCTGAGATTTACATTAGTTCATAATTAACTCTGTGCAAAACCAACTAATGTGAGAGAATTGTCCCAGCAGGCATTTTTCTGTATATTAGTCCCACCCTGAATTTCTGTGAAAACAGGTATAGTTCAAACATACTGAAATGAAACCTTGGTTTCAGTAGCTCTCTGTACATGCACCCAGCTACTGGAAATGTTGGCAGTATCTTCTAGTATTTTGTTTCTGCTATGAAAGATAAAAAACCAAGGGTGTGACAGACTGTTTTGGAGATGATTTGTTCTGAATAAATTCAGATGGTAAAGCATGTAGTCACATATCAGTAGATAGATTATGCAAATTTAAAGGATTGTGCATCTGTGCACCCTCCTCTTTCCTTGTGAAATAGTTTTACAGGTTTTTCAAGGCAGAGAAGCTGAATAATTCACTTTAGAACCTTTCTGCAAGCAGCTGAGTGGTTTGGAAGGTTAGAGGTAGTACTGGCAAAGATGGATTAGTGGGCATAGCACAGGTGAGGTGTTCCGAGGTGCTGAGGAAATGCAATTTATCACTTGGTTTTGGAGTTTAGTACATGTATGTCACTGTTGCATATAATGCATGTGTGATTATTTTATGAGGGATAACAGTGGGTTTATCCTTGCTGTAAAAGGAAGTGGTGTCTTTAGTAGTAAAGTGATACGAATTAACAGAGGGATTGTAATGATATTAACTGGAAAACAACTTCTGGAAACTCTTTGACCAAGCATATCTCTGTGCTTTGTTAAAAATAGGTGCCTTTTACATGTTTGCAAAACAGAATCTTTTCTTGAGATTCGGGTTTCATTCTGAGTTCAGATTATACCTTCCAAACTTTAATTACTTTATTGGTCACGGTTTTAATCAACTCCTTGCTTGCTTCCCTCTTCTAGTGCCTTGCAACTACATGTACTTTCATTTAGCTAGAACATTAGCCAGATTCATTTTGAGCCATCTTGTCTTCTGGAAACTTCAAGTTCTTAGACTAGGTTAGGTTTATTACTTACTTTCTCTGTAAAAAATATAGTTTTAAATTTAGATGGTCTTAGTGAATCTATTATCCACTGTAAGAGAGAGTAGCAGAGTCTAGGTCATTTGATTTACTAAAAATAAGGTATTTGTTGTTTGGGTTTTTTTTCCCCATTAGTTTAATTGATACATTCACAGCTGAGACACCTGTCAGATATAAAGGAAGGTGCTAAGAGAATCAGATGATCTTTCTGCTCTCCTCTAATAGAATAGTAATTGTTGAGAAATCTTTTGCAAGGCTGGCTGTACTGTCTCTGTAGTTTTCTGTAGTAAGTGGTCTGCTTTTAAAATTATGGAGGAAAAGTAGTAGATGACTGGCACCAGAAGAACTCTTAGCAGTAAAGGCAGGAGTTGTTAGGCAGTGTTAATGAGAGCACATCTGCTTTTCAAAAGCATCAATAAATTATTCAAAATACTAAAACACTTCCTGTTCATTCCTACCTATAGCAAAATAGCACAGCACTTTATTGTGTTTCCCTGCTCGTATAACTTCAATGATGTGTGCATATATTCTTTGGTGGAAATTGGGATCTAATGTTGTTTGTGGACACATTAAACTTTTACACAACAGTGGAAGCAATAACATACTTGGGGGGAAAAAAAGCATGTAATTTGGATATAGTTGTATATAAAGTATGCTCTCTATTTTTTCAAGTGAATTAATTTCTTAGTTTATACAACATACAGGGTAATTTTTATTTTTCAGACAGACTGCTAGAAGTCACCTTGTGTGGATCTCACAGGTTTTTTATGTTGCTTTTCAGGAAAAGCTGTAGCCAGACACCTGTCAGTCATACTGTCTTTTTAAGCAGCATTTGAAAGCAGCTATGTCTTGCAGGGTGTGCTCTGTTGGGTATATATTTTACAGAATCACAGAATAGGTAAGGCTGGAATACACCTTTGAGATCATCAAGTCCAGCCTATGACCCAGAACCACAAAACACCCAGCTGGACCATGACACATCCAATCTTTCCTTAAACACCTCCAGGGACGCTGACTCTACCACCTCCCTGGGCAGCCCATTCCAGTGTCTAATGACCCTTTCCATAAGGAATTGCTTCCTAATGTCCAACCTAAACCTCCCCTGGTGCAGCTTCAGTCCATGGCCTCTCGTTCTGTCACTGGGTGCCTGGGAGAAGAGCCCAGCCCCCACCTGCCTACAGCCTCCTGTCAGGGAGCTGTAGAGTGATGAGGTCTCCCCTGAGTCTCTTCTCCAGGCTGAAGAGCCCCAGCTCCCTCAGCCTCTCCTCATCAGACTTTCCCTCCAGTCCCTTCAACAGTCTCGTTGCTCTTCTCTGGACCCACTCCAGTCCCTCAAGATCTTTCTTGAAGTGAGGGGACCAGAACTGCCCCCAGTGCTCAAGATGAGGTCTCTCCAGTGCTGAGTATAGAAGGAGAATCCCATCCCTAGTCCTGCTGGCCACACTATTCCTGATACAAGCCAAGATCCCATTGGCCTTCTGTGCCACCTGGACACACTGCTGGCTCATGTTCAACCTGTTGTCAGTCAGTGTTCCCAGGTCTGTCTGCTCTCCAGACACTCATTTCCCAGTCTGTAGTGCTGTGTGGGGTTATTGTGGTCAAAGTGCAGGACCTGGCACTTGGTCTTGTTGAATTTCATCCCACTGGCCTCAGCCCATCCACCCAGTCTGGCCAGGTCCCTGCAGCATCTCCCTAACCTCAAGCACATCAACACTCCCCCCGAGCTTAGTGTCATCCACAAACTTACTAAGGGGAGACTCGATCCCCTCATCCAGGTCATCAATAAAGCTGTTGACTAGAACAGGCCCAGTACTGGATCCTGGGGGACACCACTGGTCACTGGACACTGGCTGGACATGGCACCATTCACAACCACTCCCTGTGCCCTGTCACCCAGCCGGTGTTTAACCCAGTGGAGGGTGCACCTGTCCCAGCCATGGGCTGCCAGCTTCTCCAGGAGGATGCTGTGGGAGTCTGTGTCAAAGGCTTTGCTGAAATCCAGACACATCCACAGCCCTCCCCTCATCCACCTGGCAGGCCACCCAGTCATGAAAAGAGATGAGATTGGTCATGCAGGACTTTCCCTTCCTAAACCCATGTTGGCTGGGCCTGAGTCCCTGCTTGCCTTGTATATGCTGACTGATGGCACCCCGTTATGCTCCATAACCTTGTCAGGCACTGGGATCAGGTTGACAGGCTTGTAGTTTTCCAGATCCTCCTTCTAGCCCTTTTAGTGGATGGGCCTCACATTGGCCAACCTCCAGTCACCAGGCATCCCTCCAGTCAGCCAGGGGGTGAAAGATGAAGAGTGGATTAGCCAGCTCTTGTGCCAGCTCCCTAAGGATCCTAGGGTGAATCCCATCCGGACCCATAGACTTGTTAGGATCTAAGTGGCACAGCAGGTGACTATCCTTCCTGCTGGATTACAGGAGGGACATTCTGCTCCCCGATCCTGCCTACCAGCTCAGGAGCCCAGTTGCGCTGAGGATAGACAACCTTTTTGTTAAAGACTGAGGAAAAGAAGTTGTTAAGTGACTCAGCCTTTTCTTTGTCTTCCATCACTGTGTTCTCCCTTTCATCCAATAATGAATGTCTATTTTCCCTGGCCCTCCTTTTGTTATTTATGTATTTATCAAAGTACTTTTTCTTATCTTTAACAGAATCGGTCAAATTAAGTTCTGTGTTTTGCATCTCTAGTTTTCTTTATACATGTCCTTACAATATCCCTAAATGTTTCCTGGTTCACCTGCCCCTTTTTCTAAAGTTGGTACACTTTTTTCTTTTTCCTGAGTTTCTTGCAAAAGCTCCTTACTCAGCCAGGCCAGTCTTCTGCCCCTCAGGCTCATTTTTCAGCACACAGGGACAGCTGCTCTTGTGCCTTCAGAATTTTGTTCTTAAAGTCAGCCCAGCCTTCTCAGGCCCCTCTGTTTGTGAGGACTGCTTCCCAAGGGACTCTCTGAACCATCATCCTGAATAGACCAAAGCCCTTGGGAAGTCCAAGGCAGAGGTTTTGCTGACGGCCTTCCTGACTTTGCAACAGATTGAAAATTCTATCATATCATGGTCACTGTGCCCCAGTCAACTACCAACCACCACATCTTCCACCAGCCCTTCCCTGCTCGTAAACAGCAGGTCCAGCAAGGCACTACCCCTGGTAGGCTCACTAACCATCAGAAAGTTTCATCCTACTACAGTTTGAAACTGTGTTATAGGGGAAAAATACATAGATAGATGAGGCCATGAATTGCAACTTTGTGAAGGAACTAATACAGATGATCTGTTATCCCAGTGGATCACTCATTATGAACATTATGAACATTATTACACATTATGAACAGTGTAATATAAATTACAGCAAAATCAGATAAATTAATTTTTAGGAAGAAAGCTGTTTAAATGTGTCTTTAACAGGATCTGTCATCTGAAGCAAGACAATACCATCTACTTATATTTTTGTAAAAGGCTATCAGATTAGACAAGCATGATTTGGTCTAGGTGGTCCTGCTTTGGCGGGAGGGTTGGACTAGATGATCTTCTAGGTCACTTCCAACCCCTAATATCTGTGAATCTGTGAATACCAAGGGCTATGCAGAATTCAGTTCTCAAGTTTCTATCAAAAGCATATCTATTCTGGTTTAAACCAGTACAACCAGTGGGTCAGTCTTCTGACTTTCCTGCTAAGAGTGTGAATGCCTCCCAACCATGCAGTACTAGGAGCCTAATGTCATGGCTGCTCCAGTGACATAGATGGTCGATGCCTGCCTCTGCCAAGCAAAATAACTCTTAAATTACTGTATTATTCATGCTTTGTCAAAGCTCTTCTTTTCACACAAAACTCGATCACAAGTTCAGTCTTGACCACCAGTAAAACAATGAACTGAATATAGTCAGGCTTAACTGTAGAATCTTTTTGCAGATGAAGATGTCAAAAGGCAATCTGTAGTGAGAATGACAGCATGATTAACCAGAATGAGGCCTAAATAAGAAGTAGCACGGACCACTGGGAAATTAAGGCAGCAATTTTCACTGTTGAGATTGGCTGTGATAGGGCAGTATATCCTAGCAACAGCAGGAACTGTAACCTCACCATCATAGCAAAAACTGATTTTGTCATGTTATCTGTTCCAGTATCTTTTAACCAACAAAGTTTTTAAAGAGAAAGTAAATACTCACATGCTCCTTTTCCTGGAACTGCTTTCTTCTCTAATTGGGAAATCCTTAATTCAGTGAATTAAACATTACAGAAACTTTAGCATAAATTTTGTTTACCTTATCTTCTTGAAAAAATGTCATGGAAAAGTGTGATGGAAAATGTCTCTTTGCAGCTGCACCAGGTTAAGAAAAGTTCTAATGGGTATCATGCTTAGAATTATAACTATCTCAAAATCCATATTATGAGAATGTGTATTATAAGTTGGAACCATCCTGCAAACACTATTTAGAAAAATTACTAGTTGATGGTAATGACAACTTTCATGAGAAAGAAACTGTAATGGATAATATAGTTGTCTTCAAAGAGCATATGTCAGTTTGTTTTTATTACTATGATTTCACAGACATAGTCATTAAATTGGATAACTTTGTATATTTTTTAGAAAAGTACTGTCATGGTCTCAGTAATACAGTTTGTTATGTTAAGGCTTGAGCAACACTAGTGAATCTTTGTGTGGGCCTTAATTCCTTTTGGGTGGACCCCCATGATCCTAAACTTGGGTGGACATGTATTTTTCTTCGGTTACAGTAAATATCTCTACTTTCACACTGTATTTTTCTGATGTGTGTGTATATGCATATATATATAAAGGCATATATATATATGTGTATTTATGTTGGTAGGAGTAGACTCCTATTCCATGTCCTGCCAGTGAAAGGCCCACAGGACAGATGACCCCAGACTGACCAATGAGGTGTTCCAGACCATATACTTCATACCCAGTATAGAAAGCTCTGGGATCTGGAGGGTCTCTAGGCTAGGCTCAGCTAGGCTCTCAGCTGGGCTCTCAGCTTGAGGCTCTCAGCTTGGTTCATTGGTGTTCTTCCTTTCTTGAGGGGTTCACCCCCTGGGATCACCAAGGAGGACTCTTGTCTATTCTGCCTTCCATCCCGATCAGTGTGTCCTGAACCTGGTGCCAGAATCCAGCTCCTGAACTCAGTCTGCTGTGGGACCCATCTGGGACTCTCCCTGTGCCAACCCCACAACACCAGTGATGGTGATGTAATTAATATCAGGGGGGTTGGGTTCAGTGCTGGTTTTGTACATATTTATATATATATTCCATTATTATTATTATTATTATTTTCATTTCAATTCAAGCAGTTCTAGTTTCCTTTTCTAATCATAGAATGATTTGGCTGGAAGAGACCTTCAAGATCATCAAGTCCAGCCATGAACCCTGCAGTGCCAGTGTCCCTAAACCATGTCCCCCAGCACCACATCTACGCGACTCAAACACCTCCAGGGATGGGGACTCCACCAACTCCCTGGGCAGCTCATTCCAATGCCTAACCATCCTCTCTGGAAAGAAATTCTTCCTGATATCTAACCTAAATTTCCCTTGGCACAACTAATCACTAAGTCTCTCTCTCTTATTCCCTTTCTCTTCCCTTTTGAGGAGGGAGGGGGGGCTAAAAGATAGTGGCTGTTATCGGTCTGTGGGCTGCTCTGACCCTTACCTGTGACAAATATTCAAAATATTTATTAAGATTTCCAAATGTTGATCAGACACCAAGAATATAGTACTTTTGGCACACAATACAAACATAGTTATTTTTGTAGTATTAGTTGTTGTAAGTCCTATAGTGATAAAAAGTAAACCAGATCTTCCTTTTCAATCTACTGGTTCTGAGAGATCAAAGCCACCAGTTTTTACATTTTTTCAAGGAAAGAAAATAGAGCCAGATAAATACTCCATGGTTCTTCTGCCATACTGGTTGATTTACATGTGGAACATATATTCCCATTAGCTTCCAGGAAAAGTTTGAATATGTAGATGTGCAAGTTTGTCATGCTGTAAGCCAACTGTCCCATACTGATGAAAAAGGTAGAGAGGAAAAGCCAAGAAAATGCTTTAATTGATTCATCAATTCACCAAAGTGTGAACAGGCATGATAAAGTGTAAAGAGGGATGTGACACCAGTGTGGCAGAGCTGTCACAGTGGAAAGGATTTCCTGTAAAAGTGATGGCACTTACATGGTGTCTAGGACTCCTCTCTGAGCTTTCATATTCCCTGGAAACTTATGTCTTAGCAGAAGTGTCTGACCAACTTGTGAGCAGACAGGCATCATGCCATCTCAACAGGTACACACACAGACTGTGAAGAACCCCTAGTATTATCAAGTTTAGGTGCTATGGGGAGTAAGTAGTCTCTGACATATCCAAGCAGTAACCCATCGATGTGTATAATCCTAGAGGAGAGGTGATGATCACTAGCAGGGATTCTATGTTATATCTTTTGTCCTAAAGCATCAACTTAAATAAAGTTTAATATCCACAGTGTTAAAATGATGCTTCTTTGAAGGGATAATGCAGTACTTGCTTGGTAACGTACATTAGATTGTATTTCAGGATGGTAGGGTAAAACTGTAAAGGAGTGTCTACTGATAGTGAAATATAATATAATAGGAGATGGATTTGAGCCAGGGTATTGCACCAAAGGGTTGTTGCAAAGTTCTCCAAGGGATTTTTTTTTTTTGTAAAGGAATTGTAGTGAGCATCTCATCCAAAGACTAAGAAATCAAAGAGGGTAGAAGCCATTAGAATCACTCTGAAGTTTCATTTGATTAACCAGGTATGAATGCTACTGATTTAATGTTGATGCATCTCACAACACTTAAAATCACTGCTGTGGATATATTCAGTGTGTTAAACTTGCTTGTAGGGGATTAGACATGTGGATTACTCTGAAAGGGTTTTTGCTACCTTCAGAGCAATATGTTTGGGAAGGACACCCTGCCACTATGGCCTAGGCCACTTGCTTTTTCATTCAGAGTTGTGCCAGTTCCCATCTTGCTCTGGGAAATCAGAGATTCAACTATGGTCTTGTATGGAAAACGTTGGCAGAAGTACAAATGCAAACAAGTGTGTGTTACTACTACTACAATTACTCTACCACTTTGAAAATCACTAGTCAGACTCCAATTCAGAATATCTGCAATTCTGCAATGTGTTAAAGGAAAGACATTGCTGATTGAGCTTGTAAAAGTGCTATGGAAGGCAAACAAATGCATGATTTAGGGTTTTGAAAGTATGACTTCTAAAGATTGACCTAACCTGTATTCTGTAAGTTAACATAAGAAGGTGGGAGGAATACTGGTATGGGCAAAAATACTTGAGCCATCTGGAGATAAATGCTCTAGTTCCACTGAGATCATATAGCATCACCAAACCAATGTCATGTCTGAGGCTGATTTAGACCACTATTAACTCTACTGCCACAAGGCAGATGACTGCTGATCCAAAATCCTGTGTTTGGTGCTGTGCCCAACCAGGAAGCAGACCAGAGATCAGGGAGCTAAAAGGTACCAGAACATCAGGCAGTACAGCATGGGCTCAAACTCATTTTACTGAGGGCTTTTCTGGCATCACAGGGCACTGTGGTTTTTAAACTGGCTCGTAGGTGAGGGTGATGAAATCCCTCTGTAGCTTTCCAGAGGTTTCTGGAAAGCTCAATGCAACTGAGAGGGGCAATGCAGGAAAATATATAAGTGCTAAAAAACAAAAAGACAAAAGGAAGGTGATGGGATGAGATGAGGGAGAGCCAGGAACTGACCTCTGGCAGTGAGAGTTGGTCAGGAAAGAGAAGATGTGCCTTGTAAATAAGGAAGAAAAGTGTTTTTTGTACTTTAGAGAAGGTGCAACTAAACCAAGAGTGTTAGAGGAGGTCAGACAATGTAGATTATCTTGAAGTAGGATCACAAATAGATAGAGTTGGGAAGTATGGCATTATTTGAGAGTTGCTGTGGCTAGCATTGCATTTGGTTACTGCTTGTACTCCAGCTAAATGGAAAAGCCAAACTGATGGGTTGTATGTTCAACTCACTAATTTCATGTGCAACTGTAAAGACTGGTGCAGAGTGGGAGATTGGGTGTGTGTACAAGCCAGCTATACATTTGATACCTTGAAAGATGTGTTTGATGGTGCCATTGCTCCTCTGAGTGGGATTACACAGTGTATTTATTGTCATTTATTGTTGCAGCTCTACAGTATCTGTAGTGGGAAAGATTTTGAAAGTATTCCATTTGTGATTTATTTTTTTTTTTGTTCTGTTTTCACAAATCTACAACAGGAACAATGTTAAATGAGCTTTGAAATTCCCTGTAGATTTCTCTGAAGTTTTAAAGTCTAAAGTATGTATATGGGGACAAATTCTCCTGTCTTGTAGCATGGTTGTGATCCAGATCTTTTAGGCATCAGAAACTGATTCTTAAGACATTCATTTTGTCAGTAAAAATTGACTTCCAATCAGTATGATATCACATGAAATTGAGTCTTTCACTTAAAGTGAATTTGTACAAAGACCAATTACCATTGATTTCTAAGTTCCAAATTGTATGTTTCTTTCAACTACAGAGCAAAGAGAGCTATAGGGGCATAACTCAGAACAGAGGTTTCTTGCTCTGCCAGCAGTGGGAAGATAGCTTAGGTCTCCCCACTGTACAAACAACTGCTGGGTGGAGATACAGGTTCTCATCCAGGCATCTACTACCTGCTCTCTGTCAAAATAAGAGATATTGCTAGAAAAAAACCTACAACCATGAAGACAGGTATCAGGAGTGAAAATGGGAGGAGATCAAACACAAGGTGTAAGAGGTCTTTAATTAAAAGTTAAAGACTGCTGCTTAAAGTAATATCACTGCTTTAAAGAAATGAACAGCATTTTTCATGCCATGTGAGATGCTGGGATTTCAGGACTTTATTAGGATACTTGCATTCATCTGAGGATCAAAATCAATATAGACAATCTGAGTGTCTAGCTTTTTCTTGATTCGATATTTGTCAATCTTAGGAACAAAATGGTCCCATTCCAATAATATCTGAATACTCTACAAATATGAATATGCAGCTCTGGGAATTATTGAGATGTCATTTTTCCTTATTTGCTGTCTGGAAAAGTGGATAGAAAAATGGAATGGTGTGAGCATGATCACACAAAAAATGGTGACAAGTGGTAGAGTTTACTCAGCAGAACACCCTGTCTCCCTTCACCACCCTCCTATGAAAATATTGATGTATCATTCTGGGCTAGGGATTTCTTGACTGTGAAACACAAGTACAGGTTTAATGCTGGTAACTGCACAGAACTATCTTCTGTTTTCCCTGTCATATGTTTCCAAGCACAAGCATCCATTTATTAAACAAAACTGGTGTGGACCCCCTGGCTTACAGGCAAAACCCAGCATATTCACCGAATTTGGAAACACTGAGAATAAATGGCATTTCTAACTTGAAAATACCTCAGCAGCTGAGATGTGGTTTCATAAACTGAAACCACACGTGGTGCAGAACTTATAACAACAAATAATCATCTGAATACATCTACAGTAAGCATCTCATTATTGTTAACTCAAGGTTTGTTAACCAAGTCACTGTTTTCTGCAAGACATGATTCTTGTAAGGACATTGATTTTTTCTTTTTCTTTTCTTTTTTTTTTTTTTTTTTTTTCTCTTTTGCATCAGCTTTTTTAAAACCTTCAGAATTGTCTCTTTTCAGTGGTTATGAAGACCCACAGTCTGTGGGCTAGGAAACAGGGGACTTTTTTTTTTCCAGCAGGTCAACAAAATGGTAGATGGATTTAAGCCAAACTGCAGTTGAGGGCACACATTTCATTCCATGTATAAATAGGTGAAAAGACAAGTTTATACTGATGTAGATATAAATATTGCAATGTACCAAAATGATCTCAAGAAGACTACCAGAAGTATGCATATTCATTTGCACTAGCTTTCACATCTCTGTATAATATACATTAGGGTGAACAGCAGATTTGGATACAATCCTGGCATGGGAAAAAAAGTAATAATAGCTAGGTTTTGTAGTACACATCAGGTTTATATTTAGATACATCAATGTCTGATTTTTCTTTCTTTGTGACTGACATATCTTGGTTGCAGAAGAGTTATTCTTAATTTATACTTTCAGTGAGAAGACAATCCCACTCCTGTGACTAATTTTTTTCCTGGAGTAATTTTTGTCCTGTTATCCACATGCTGAGCATTGTTAGTTTTGCCATGTGCTGAGTTCCTCTGGGTGTGTCTTGGCTCTTGCTGCAGTACCCAGCTTGCTAGGTTTTCATTTCAGCCCTGCCAATCCTCCAGTCCTATGACAACATACAAGCAGTAGAAGACAGCAGGTAGTGTTCTAATTCATCAGTTTATATTCTATTTGGTTGTAAAATAAAGAATTAATGTCACTGAATTTTCTATACACTGTTTTGAAACTCCTAAATATCTTTGCACCTAACAGATTCTATTACATCATTTCATCAACAGCAAAGGTAGCTGACTTAAAATATTGACTTTTACAAAGACCATGCTCTGGCAAAATCATTGCTGACCAGAGAAGCTTTGGAGTCCCTTCTGGAGATTTTCAAGACCAGCCTGGATCTGTTCCTGTGTGGCCTTCCCTGGGTGACCCTGCTCTGGCAAGGGGGTTGGACTGATGATTTTGAGAGGTCCCTTCCAACCCCCACTGTTCTATGATTCTGTGGTTCTATGATTCTGTGGTTCTATGATTAGTGTAACTAGTCTACAATATATTAATGTAATTGAAGGAATACTATTTTAAATACATCAGTATAAATACTCAATTGAATATGCTGGTTATAAATATTTGTCTAAAAGGTTTAAGATAGCAGCATAAACAAAAGTTACAGTTTCAACTTATATGTCTTTCACTAAATATTTCTATTTTTTAAATGTCTAAAACTGAAAACTAAGCACCTGGGCACTCAAAACCTAAAATTCCTCATGCAGACCCACTGGAAAAGTTTGAAAAGCATTCAGTAGCTCTCAGTACTCTTTAATTTCTTGCCCTTAGAGGGCTGCTTTGTCCATTAGAGCTGCAGAATAAAATAAGCATATTCTTGTACCACCTATGAAATAACAAAAGTTAACCTCAGAAGCTGTGGTGTTTAGTGGAGCTGTTTTCACTCTGAATTCAAAAGGAATTTCAGCTACCATATGCCTCAGTGAGAGCTGCCCACAGATGCTACAGTATCACTGCCTGGGTTCCAGGACCTAGTGTAAATACGCAAGAGAAAGGCAATTTGTCACCCAAAGAGACTCTAGAGCCTGCACAGCACAGCTCATGTGCTCTGACTTCAAACTGTAAAAAAAAACCTCTCAGGTTCCTACACACCTTGACTGGCATTTGGCGCTCAAAAGGCTGCCAAGTGCTCCAGCTCTCGTGATACTAATCTGCACTGAGAGGAAGATGGTCCTGGCACAGTTGCTACAATGTGGGATGTGAATCTGCTCACTGAGTGCAATTAGAGATAGGCAGAAGTGGTGGGTGCATTCTAAAACTCTCATGAAGACGGAAGGATTTGTTCTTCCATTTTAAGTTTGCATGTTAGATTGCCTGCAAAAATGGCAACTGCAACTCCACCACTTAAAGGAAAACTGTAGCTGTAGACTTATTCAAGATACAGGAGTCCCACCTCCATTAAATGTCTCCCCAAGTCTTTGGGGTAATGGAGCTTATGTGTTCTTTCCCCACGTTTTGCCTGTTGTGAATATCTCTGCTTTAATAACCTCAGTGTGCAGCCTTGTGTGTGATCATCACCTTTCAAGGCTGTGCATCTTGTCTTGGATAGTGTCTTTAATTTGGGGATTCTTTTCTCTATCATCACTGTATTGCAAAACCTCCTAGTTGAAGGTGTTAAGGTAATCAAGGATATGAAGTATCGTGTTGGCCAGATACCCTGTTACAATAAGCAGGTAGAGCTCTAGTGACCTTAATAGTTTCTGACAGTTGTGAATTTCATCCCATACCTTCCTTGAATAATAACATTTAAAATAATGTGAATTTAGGCTAGGGAAAGAAGTCCCAGATTAAATGTCTTATTGCATTGATTTGTCTCTTACTTTCTGTCCTATGAGAATAGCCAGGTTGCAAATAAAGGGTTAAGAGGGACATTTAACAATATATGGTCTATACAGTATTAAATTACTCTTTCACAGTTAAGCATAAGATTAATTTCTACAAGAAGGCTCCACTAAGTCTGCTATAAAAAAAAATGTAATGAAGTTTTATAATAAACCTGAAAAGCTTCTGTGATGCACGCAGATGTCTTTTATATAGGAAGGTAAGAAAAATCAGTTGTCTTCCTTTCAGCCCCTAGATTGTTGCAATAGCTTTCTCTGTGAGGGCTCTTGGGCTCTGGAATGACATCTAGCCCTGGCCTGAAATGGTCAAGTTATAGGGCATGATTTATGACCCTTCTCCTTTTGCAAGATGTATTTAAAGAGTGGGAGGAGGTTCATAAACTGTCTAATGTACTGTTATTAGATTGCTGGTATTTTATAGTTAAGAGTGGCTGATCTACAGAATGGTTGACTCTGAGGTGTACAGGATGGCACTGTAATTGTGGAAGAACTGCCTGGTGCCTCCAAGACTGGAGGCACACATTCATCTTACAAACAGCAAGTAATAAATCTTACTGCAATGCTACAGCAGCCATTGTTGTAATGACTTGGCACTTATGCTCTGTATTACAAGGATTTTCAGCAAGTACATTAAATTCCACTGAAAAACCCAAGATGCATATAAGGATACCTGATTTTCTCAGGACTAGAAAGATCAAGAATCTGTGAAAAATGCACAAATGAAGCAGAGGCACCTCGCTTGGAGTGTGTGCAATAGTGGGAAACCTGCAAAGACTTCCAGTCTGGTACTCAGGGTGGAGTAAAAAATAGTTATAAAGCAAATATGATAGTCCTACTCATCATGACACTGAAATTCTTTTGGTTTATCAACATAAAGAACTTGAGGTATTTCGAGAGTCAAATATTGCTCAGGAATTAACATGTTGTGAACAGGAACCAAGTTTCACTACTTAAAATATTTTTTTTTCTTCAGCATAACTTCAAACACAGTCCCTTGAGAAGAGGTAGTTGTAGGGTTCTGACTCTTTATAAATAGAATACGCTGTTAAAATAAAGGATAGAGTCTCACTCTTTGTAAGAGTTCTGTGTAATTTTCTATTGTCATCTGTCTTTTGTGTTAACTTACTGATTTTACACAACTAATACTGGAATAGCTATTTCAAAATGTATTATTTTCCCTTATTTAAAAAACAAACAAACAAACAAACAGCAACAACAACAAAAACAAACACTAATAAACAACAGTTATGTATTTTGTATCCAACCCATAACATTCTGTGATTCTGTGGATGTGACCAATATAAGTGTTTTCCAGCAAAACTGCTACATGAATCCAGTTCAAAACATGGAGATCCTACTTGGGTTTACAGGGTCCCTTTTAGGGTCAGAACCTCATTTGTCTTTGGGTAGAAGTTCAGGAATAGGACAGACATGTTTCTTGCAAGTAGATGGGTCTTTAGTGAATTCTGTGATAACTCTTTTTAGAATCATAGAATCATTCTGGTTGGGAAGGAGCTCTAGGATCATAAGGTTCAACCTTCATCCCAACATCTCTCTCTCCACCAGCCACAGCCTCAAGTGCCACAGCTACTGGTTGTTAAACTCCTCCAGGGATGGGGACTCCACCCCCTCCCTGGGCAGCCTGTGCCAGGGCCTCACCACTCTCTCGGGAAAGAATTCCTTCCCAATATCCAATGGAACCCTCCCCTGACACAACTTGAGGCCATTTCCTCTCATTCTATAATTAGTAAATTGAGAGAAGAGCCCCAGCCCAGTCTGGCTGCACCCTCCTGTCAGGAGCTGGAGAGCAGTGAGGGTTCCTCTCAGTCTCCTCCAGACTAAACAACCCCAGTTCCCTCAGTCTCTTTCCACAAGGCTCCAGGACCCCTCACCAGCTTCCCTGCCCTTCTCTGGACCTTCTCCAGCCTCTCAATGTCCTTCTGGTGCTGTGGTGCCCAAAATGGACCCAGCTCTCAAGGTGCAGCCTCCCCAGCGCCCAGTGCAGGGGCAGGATCCCCTCCCTGCTCCTGCTGCCCACACCATTTCTGATCCAGCCCAGGATCCTGGGGGCTTCTTGTCCCCCTGGGCACACCCTGGCTCATGCTCAGCTGGGTGGCACCAGCACCCCCAGGTCCCTT
>JANHGL010016476.1:9203-22391 GCA_024611195.1 Ceyx melanurus
ATATGTTGTATTATAATATATATTTATATATAATATTATATATATTACATCTAATAAATACCTTAGTTTTTATCAACCTTAGATTTGCCCCTTGAACCACCTCAGTATTGATGTCTTCATAGGATGCTGGAGGTCAAGCCATGACTCTCTAATAATGAAAATACCCAAATGATCACCTGGTAGTAAAATATATCCTTCAAAACTAGAAAATCCTTCTCTGGGATGAGAACACAACTGTTACCAGCCTAAGGCAGCACTACAAAGCATGTTTGTTTAATCTTCACTTTTTAATTCCCACACCACAGTAGCCAGCAGTTCCCTGGATGTGGGAGCATCACAACCACTTCCATGGTGTGAAACAAGAAAGTTGGTCACTATTGTGGAAGGAGGAGTGGGGATGAGAGGGAATTAATGTAATAGTAGTAAGTAGGAGGAGAGGGAATGAATGTTTCAATGTGGAAGTCATTTGTAAACGTCTGTATCAGTTGATTCTTGTTAAGAGAGCATAGAAAGAGGGACCCAAGTTAACACAACTCCCTTAGCATCAGCTACAGCTCTCCTCACCACCTCTGCCTCAAGCTGGAGTCAGTGCAGCACAGGCACCCAGCAATGCAAAAACATGGAACTTCTTCACAAATATTACCCAAAGCCAGGGCAGCACAGTTTGTGAAGCAGGGTTCATCTGGTACAGACCTCACAGCAAAAGAAACCATTTGTGCTGAAAAAGCAAACGTAGCTTTACTCGTTGTAAAGAACCTGAAGGGGAAACTTCAGCAAATCAGTTGTGAAAAAGAATGAATCCCACTCACAGATTTTAAATATAAATCACCTCTTTTTTATCCAAAAAGCAACTGTACAAAAACTGATGTTAACCATTATCCATTTTCCATTGAAACCATTCTATGCTGGCTCCAACATTTTAAAACTGTATATCTGTGCTACCTTTCAGCAGCTCACCCTCCCCCCTTCTGAATGACTGCCTGCTCTGCTGGGGAAAATAAGCTGGTGACATCCTTTAAGCAGCCTACCCAATGTGATGCCCAAGCCACAGTGAGTGATGATCAAGGATCTGGGGAGAAAGAGACCCACTGCTTCTCTTAATGAGAAACACAAGAGGGTTTGGCACTGTTAGTTGATACCCAGACTAATAAAAGTAATTAAATATCCCTCCTCGCTCCATACTATTTTTTATTTGGCATTCTCCTAAAATCTCAAATAGCCTGCAGTGAAACCAGAGCATAGCCATGAACTGGCACTACTTGATCACTGCAGGGGAAAAGCAGCATTTTCTCTAGTGAAATGACTGTGTTTTTAAAGGAAAACAGAAAAATTAGAGTCAAAAAACACAGCAGCTCTCCAGGTGCATTAGCTGCTGCTCTTCTGCAGCTAATAATTACTGGATAAGAAATGTTGCCAAGCAAATCACCTATTCAGAAGAAGGTGATTACTGATGAAATAAATATTTTTAATTTTGTGGCTCCCTAATAGATCAGTAAACCAGAGGATAGTGACCCTACCAAGTATTTCTGCTAGCTAGTTTCCATATGCTGACACTTGAGCTATTCCAAAGCTTATTGCCTGTGTATTGACCAGAACAACACAACAGAAGTGTGGAACAAAATCACCTATTTAATTCCTAGCATACTCAAGAACTCTGTGAAGACACAAGAGAATTCAAAACATGTGGATGTGCTTTCCTTGACTCTTTAATAAATAGGAAGATGTATTAGTTACCTGTGGGAATGACTGCAGACAGATACCTGCCACAGACACACCACATGCCATTTAACATGAGGACATTCACAGTGCACACAAGGGCCCAAGGCAGAAATTCCCACTGCCCTGGGGTGCACAGACACACCAGGAAACCTGGTTTGGCTCCTTCATGATGAAAGCCAGCCCTTATTCTCATTAAACACCTTCCAAGCTTTAAGTTAAGCCACTGAGTAAGATAAGAGTAGTACAGCTTGTTATCAGGGATGGAGAACCAGTCATCCACAGCCCTGGGGCTCTAGCAGGTATTTCTGAACACCAGACCAGTTGAGTTTTTCCTGGATTTCATTTCCTCTATGCTACTTAGCACAGCAGAGTCACATGTAGGCTGGCTATCTGTATATATTATATAATATATATATTATATGTATATAATATCTGTATATAAATACATAAGACTCAGCAACTCAGACCAATCATGTCAGTTCTGAAAGAGATTAGGAGGATAGAAGGACCTGTAGAGAGACATCTGTATAAACTCCAGAAAGAAATAGAACCCTTAGTAGACCAAATGCAAATGTGCATTTTACAATACCATTGTACAAGTACAAGACTGGGATTCCACTCTGAAACAGGCAGCTGATAAAGTTCCCAAAGCATCACTCCAACACTGGCTGCAAGTCCTTAAAAGACAATAAGGGTGACTCTGGGGAATGAGATGTGAACAACATGGATTTCAAGTGAGCAAAGCATGTTAGAAGATAATTAGAGTCAGAAAAGGATTCTTGATCTAGTGCTTTATTTCCACTGAAAGACAATCTCTTCCATTGTGGTGCTGACTGTGGACAGAGTGGTGATGGCACTGACGTGTGGTTTGGCACCATGGCGCTGTTCCACAAATAGAAAGAGGAATCCTTCTGCTGTTATATATGATTCAACGTGCTTAGCTTAGAATTAACAGCAAAAATTATCAATATCTTTCTTTTGTATTTACTCTGAAAGCAGTTGAGATGGTTTCATAGTCATTTCCAAAGTGCTTAGAACATTGGTAAGATGGGACTTTTTCTTCTCAGTGCTTCAACCAAAACTCATTTATATTTTTTGAAGAGTTAAATGAATCATGCCATTTAGTTTCTCCTTTAATGGCATCAAGAATGATGCCATAGAATAAACAGCATTTTAGACAAGACGCTTCATAGTAGATCCTGCCATAGATAACACTTGCTTATTGCATTGGACAAAACAGTAACCAGTATAGTCTATAAACCACAATTAAAACCCACAAAATCAGGCTAAAGCTTCCTTCCTCACCAAAATATTATTATAATTGTTCAAGTAGTACTGTGCCAAGAGCCAAACAGGCTGAGCATCCTGCTTCCTAACATTAGGATATCAGAGCTGAAGATATCACTAGGATTAAAACAGGTTTCTATTCAGAGTGAAACAACATCCAGCCTAAGAAATCATGACAAAATTGCAATCTGTGGCTTCAAAACAGGTGTAGCTTTTAAAATCAAGAATTCCTGAGGCACACTGCACACAAATCTTCATCTTCAAGCAGCAGACAAAGCATCACTTCCATCTGCAGCTGTTTTAGGCAGAAAAACCAGCCCTGTGGTTTGGATACTCTTGCAAGTATAATCTGACCCCATTTTCAACTGGATTTTATCCAGTGTTCCTGAAATACCCCAAGGATACTCACTGATGACTTCTAAACTGATTTTCATAGACCAGATTCAACATTTTTCAAATACCTTCTTTGATTTCCCAGTAACTAACATAAACTGTTTCCATTAAGAGAATGTTTTATTCTAGTAAAGAAATGCAAAGCTTTTCATTTAGTAAATTCACCTTTTTCCTGCGTGTGCTGTATCTTCTCCCTGTTCCCAGCTCTCTTTCCAAATAAAAACACAACTTGAGCCACAGAAGGGCTAAGTATGTCGACCCACTTAACTGTAAGAACTTTCCACTTACCAAAAATGTAGATTTATGCAGTAAATCTGCTGTCCCCACACAAAAGGACCTTTGGCATTTTTAAGTGAAACTTTCCACTTTAGCTCTTATCACTTGGAAAAAGTTTAGGTTTGTCTCTAAAATGAGGACACTGCAAATATGCTAGAGAAAATAATTATACTGAAAATATTTTTTCTAGATAATTACCACTGATTTGAACAGGAGCTACTCCAACTGCATTGTGGTGGATCCACAAAAATATATGGATAATCCCCTCAACAAATTTATATACATATATAAAAAAAAATAAAAATGCTGGTTTTGGCTGATCAGATTTATACACAAACACTGCTTTGCTGAAACTGGAACTAACAAACATGTACAATACCTGAAAGAACTTGGCATTTCTTCCTAGTTCATTCTGCTTACACTTTCCCTGTGCTCCTACTCTGGTACAGGAACCCTGCCTCTGTGCACCAGCAAAAGACTGTGCCTTGCAAAACACTTCATGTAGCACCACCCTCAAGAAATAATTCCCTCAGACCTGATTTAAAGATTTAAACCCCCTTCCTTCCTGCAGAGTTTGGAGGAACAGCCACCTTGTTGTCTGCACAAGAGGATAGGAGACAAGCCCCTGGTCACTCATCCCTCCCCATTCCCCAAGGTGAGCTGCAGTAGCCAAAGGAATGCTGTAATTCCAGCTTCTGCCAGTCAGGACACTCAAATAAAGAAATAAATCCATGCTGCAGAATGACCTTATTGAATAGCCTCCAAATTGCAGTGCAGCAACAAGCTCTTAATATTGTTTGAACACAAACCAGAGGTTGAATGTTCTGCAATAAAGTTTCTGTCAGTGACGCTCAGAAAAATATTAAATTTCAGCAATATGCTGACTTAAAAAATTTACATCTGTTTATATTTAGCTTCTTCATGTGACTCTATTCAACAATGAAAGGATGAGAGCATTGCTTCCCCTCAAACCCCTCCAAAACTGCTGGGTGATGAGGCTATTAAATGGGAAAATGAGCAGTGAAGGGCATCAAGTCGTGCAGTCTTTGTTTGGGGGAAAACACTGAGACTGAGGAGAAAAAAAATCATTTAAAATCATTAAAGAGTGCTGGATTTGGCACTGGATCTGGAAGAGATCCTGGGCTGCCACTCAGTGCCTCTCCATCCTTCTGAAACTTAAATCCTTAAGTCAAGAGCACCTGACTTGCTTCTTCACTTTTAAGCTTTGATTCTGCAACATACCAATGCTCACTCCAGAACATGAACAGTCCCTCATTTATTTGGATTATTTACCTGACACAGATGAAACATTTACTTTTTGGTTGTTGAGATACTGGAAGGCTCAGCTTTCTTCTCTTTTCTCTTTAGTAGTTGAGGTTTCTACAGCAAACAGTGACAGCCAGTGTTTGAGATTGACTTTTACCTATTTCCATTTACTAAAGCTCACAGAGATCATGGTGATTGTCCACGAAAGTAAATGTCCCCATAAGGATTACAGCTCTGACTCCAACCCCTTCTTTATGCTGACTCACACAGCAAAGTGAATTTTTTCTCCCTGAAAGCTTGCTCAATTGCTCCCCAATTCTTCTGGTTTCCATCACTTCATTGTTTTTCTACAGCTTGAAAACAATATGTGACTCAGTGAACTTAATTTTCTCCTATTGTATTTCTCAATGCTAAGAATTACTGCATAATTAAACCACATCTTTGAGTATTTATTTTTTTTTCTGTAAGAGCTGCCCCCATGCAATAGCCTTTGGCAGACTGAATATAAACTGGTTTTCTCTACCACTCAATTCCTTTTGAAAAAGAAAAAGTTGTGTTCTTGCACTGAATTTGGTTTCTATATTTGTGGCCCAGTTTGATTTGGACTTGATAATCTTAAGGGTCCTCTCCAGCCTAAATGATTCTGTGATTGTGGAAGGCTCAGCTGGGATTAGCAACCAATTTCTACACCAGAAAGAACAGGGGCTCTAACATGGACTTCAAAATTACCTATTTTATATGGTACTTAAAAAAGGATACCTACATTAAAAGACTTTATAAACACTTACTGACAAGATAGGCATTCTACTAAATGGTTACTGCTTGCATCTTATATTCTTAATATAAGAATAATTCTTATAATTCTTATGTCAACCCATCATCACTTCTATGTAGGTCACTGGAATCCCAACAGTTTCTACTTTATTTGAAGCAATTCCTTTGAAGAAAATCTGTATGGACACACATGGAAACATGCAGCAGCTCGACAATAAATTAAAGGTAGCAGAGAGCAAACCTCACTTAGCAGAAAAAATATTACTCTCAGTATTAAATGAATTCTGCTCTGGCTTTCATAGCACAAATGTGCATGTGTAATCTAACAATTCAGAATGCACTTCCAGCCCACTGGAAATAGTTCCAAATTCAGAAGAAGTGAGGCAACTCTTGGAAGAAGCAGCAATGAGCGATTCCCATCTTTCTATGAGGTAAACCAGTCATTTCAACTTGGGATTTATTGCAAGTGTTAAAGGTAAGCCATGAAAACCTCCACTCTCTGGATCTAAAACAAGATGATATTCAGCAGAGATGCCACATATCCAGTAACTGAAATTGGTGTCACCATCTAGGCAACATCAAAATTGTTGATAATTGTAATTTAAGGGTTAAAGATACAACAGGACAAGGTGACACACATGGTATCACAGCTTTCATCTCAACCAATGTGCCTCCATTTTCACTCTACAGCCTCCTAAAGCCAAGGCAGTTTTTTAGCACAACACAAAAGTATATATCTGAGCCTCCTCAGCTTTCTGCATAGAAAGCTCTTGGAAAACAATGATCAACTTTCTCTGCTCCCTCACCCACCCTCAGCTTGGCTCTTTAAGGCCTTACCAGAAACTGACCTATCAGCCTCAATACAAGATCCAGGAACACATTTCTTTTTTCACCAATTTTGGCATATGATATGTGAAAGCAGAGGGCTTTCCATCCAGATTTCATCGTTCTACAGTCCTGAGGGCAGTAGCCTATGTTGCCCTTCTTGAGGGAAAGGCAGAGGGATCAGTTACCAAGACACGAGTGGGAGGGAGCAAATGACTCCTACCTAAGGAGAAGTGAATCCACAGGGAGCCTCTGGATTGCTGTGGTAGGCCACTGAGCAAGTCTGAAGTCCAAGTAATAACTGAAGCTCTGCAACAGGGGCTGCTTCAGGCTCTGGGCGTGGTGTCAACTCCTCCTGGGCTAGGAGGATAGCCAAGAGTCTCCACTGGCCTCAGAAACCATCAGTGCTCAACACTTGGCTTCAAAACACCACTAATGCAACATGGAAACCTTTTGAAACAAAAAACTCCAGGTATTACTTGCTGACATAACCCAATTTAATCCAAATGCTGGAAATAGGTACCCTTGCTCTTTGCAAAATAACTTATTTACTACAGAGAAAAAGATAAATTACCTAATTTGAGCCCTTCTAAGGAGAAGTTCCCTAAACAGTCACACATATATAAATACTTAAAGTATGTGGCACATCCCTGCTTTCATTAAAAGCCTTTAACACACAGGTTTTGTTAAACAGCTTCTACAAAACACATTTTAGATGCACAAGCTGAAGAGCAGATTTTCACCCTTCATACTGACAGGACATTGTCAGTATGAAGGTGTAGTATGAAGTATATTGCCTCTATAAACTGCTAATAAAATAATCAACTCAACATGGAAAGTAAAAAACAATCTAGTGATGAAGTATGAATTTTCCATTAAAACCCTTATTTTAAGAAGTTTTAATGCCCTAAAAATGGGCATGCTAAAAACAAACTTCAGACTTTTTTTTTTCTGTAGCATTATTTTCTTGCAAGTGAGGTCTGTGCCACTTAAGTGCCCAGGAGAATTAGAGCTGACATACCTTTTAAAAAGAAATATGTGAAACACAAATACTGCTGTGAGAGAGAAGCTAAGAAGTCTCTGGAGAAAGAAGAATGACACTGTTATCTTGGTATTATCTATTCCATGACTTCAGCTTTGTCACCTTTGCTGCTTTGTCTTGGTGAGGTGTAATTCCAGCAGCATGGTAACAGGCACAACTCCAGTAAAGCTTTTGTTAAGATACTTTGATTTCTCATTTTTAATTTAATTTAATTTTAATTAATATAATACTAGGAAAACACTATCTAGTACAGGGCCTACAAGGAGAGAGCATTACCTGTTCCAGCTGACTAAGTAACTACATTTTTTGTGTTAATTTTTTTCTCTAGAAATTTGTTTATAATTCTTTTTCAGGATTTTTGGGAGACAATTTTCTTGAAAGTTTTCTTAACTCTGTGATATGTTTGTTTGCCTTGTACAGCTTCTTTAGGTTTGTTTATTTATTATTTATCTACACAGACAGTAAGTCAGAAACATCTCCCCTGGGTATCACCCATGCTCCATAGCATCCCTATGATTTCTGTACCAAAATCAGCCAGTGATGCTTTCCCAGCTGTTTGGACTTTATCTGAAATTAAACAGTATTCAGCATTTTTATTAAAGCTGCTGATAAAAACGTGCCAATCTCTAGGTCCATTTCAAAAATTACTTTGCTATTTTCATGTGTGCAGAGAATGTTTTTTTTTGAAGTCACTCCATCAAAGACCCAAAATTCAGTAAGTGAACAAAAATCCCTCCCCAAAATATAATATTTGAGGCTTCACAGTTCAGTGCAGCTTTAGTTTGACTATGTATATTGTAAAACAACTGGTAGAAGGTAGAGTAAAAAAAAACTTTTGAGGAAAAAATCGACCCTGGAATAGGAAATAAATTCTGTTTGTTTGTTTTCTGAACAGCAATTCTTGCTTTTCTTTGCTGTAGCACAAAAAGCATGATCTGCAGGACATGCATCAACACATACTCTAAATAGTTTGCATACCTTCTCCACCCTGAGGGGCAGAAAGGCAGCCCTCCAGCTCATGAGCTCATACAAAGCAAACAGCTCTAACCTTTCTAATGTGCTCTGGATCCTGAGAAGAACAGGATGCTGAATTTCCCTTCATGCAACTGCATAGTCCCACATCCCCTGTGTCCCAGAAAAGCTCAGACACACACAGCTCCATCCTGATCCTGAAATGTTCTACCCAGAGTACTCCAGCTGCTCACCTGAGATTATTTCCACTGATTCTTCCTAACTTTATTCCATTTATAGATTCAGCTCATCACTTAAAAATGCTTTTATGGATGTTACTTTTTATACTGGTGAGTGTCTGATCATCCCTGGAGCCATATGAGGACTTGCAGGAATTAAATCTGATTTATCTGCCTGTTTTCTTCCCTCCATCCAGCACCAAAGCTCATGGGCCATCTTCAGCTTTTCTTCTTTGCTTTTAAACTAATTTTCCAGTTATAAGCACACATCTTATGTACATTTTCCAAATCTTTACGGTTCCAGAGGGAAAAAAAATATGTTTATTGTAGAATCTTAGGCCAAAGTAAGTTCTGAAATCAGTCTCAGAATCCTCACATGCCTTCTGACCTTTTGGACAGAGAATGCAATCCTCTGCCTGGCTTCTTCATTACACACTCTATAAAGAAAAAATCAGCAGCAGTGTATCTGTCAGGAACAAGATCCCACATCTTCACAGTTCTGAGGATTTTTCAGGATTAAGAAGGGATTTGGATCTTAAAACCTGTTCTTTCCACTGAGTTTAGGAGTGCACCTGTAAAAATTAAATCAGATACCAGCCTATAATTCTACTAGTGAACTCATCTTCCATTCTTCTCCAAGTCAGCCCTCTTTCCTTCACAAAAGTTTGGCATTCATTCTCCTGGGCTTTCCTGGGGAGCAGACTGTAAGGCAGCATTACAAGCACAAGGGGTCAGGCTTTCACATAACCCACAACTGTTCCCTATTTTTTAATTAAATTTGACAATATATTATGATAAAATCGAAGAAAATGTCAAATTCAACTGCTTTCAATCAGATTTATTCTTTTCTTGTCTTTCTTTTTCTCTGAGGCAGCTCAGATGCAAATGCAGATGGATTTTAAGGTGTAGGTGCACATGCCAGCTGCCAATATGCAAACCCTCAGGTCATCTTACTTTCATTGCAACTGATGCCCATGCTAATTAGGTTAGACTGTTAGAAGTATAGAAACATAAGGTACCTTCACCTTCCCTTCCAAATTCAATACCCAGCAGCAGCAGTGATCAATATCCAATGTGAACAGGCACTCTGCTCAACAAAAAGTCAACTTACATGTGAATGCAATAAGTATTTCAATAAGCTATTACATAATAAATATTTCATGTACCATTTAAACTACTGCAATAGCTTAATGAAATATTTTTCTACTTTAAATGCTGCAAGAAATATGATAATATATATAATTTCATACATCATAAACTGATTAATAGTTAGAGTATATAGTGAGAGCTATACATATAGCCAGCATTTTCTTCATATACAAACCCAATTAAACATACACAACTCCCCAATTAAATGATGTGGCTGGATCTAGCAGAATATAAATAAGATAAACTAACTGCTGTTAGGCTTAGCCACATAGCTTTAGAATTTGCTTCTGCATGGTTCAGTGAACTGCAAAACATATTTCAGTCTTGACTAGGGGTAACTGTTTATTTTTGCCTCGTTGTAAACATTCATGCCATGAAAATTAAACTGAGATAAACAGATAGAGGTAAACTTCATCAGAATTAATATCAACATGTAAGACAAAAATGCGCATTTGCGCAAACAGTTTTGTCTGCAAGAGTGGGCATGCTTTGGGCAGTACTCAGGGGCTTTGGACAGCCAGAGAGCTCTTGAATTTCTGAATTTAAAACCACTTTGAGTCTCCCACTACATTTTTCATTCTAATTTGGATTACTGAAAACTGCAGTGACTGAGTTGGCCATTATCAGCTGGGGATTTAAAACTCCCCTGGCATGATAAAGTTCCTGATTTGGAAACCAACACCATGTATTGGCCTTGAGAACTTCATTTCTCTTGAGCAGGGTAGCAGTGGTAGGTCCAGAATTGATGCTACTATTGGATGAGCCAGAGCTGACTCCACAATTTCACAATTTGACTTTCACAATTTGGTGAAAACGAAAATCTTCCCTTGGAATATGTTGGTTTTGCTGAAAATGGCCAGAGGAAAACCAAAAACCAAAATGATTTCCACTTCCTTGTTTCATTTATAACAACCAAAAAAACCCCAAAACAACCCAACCAAAAAAATCCCACAAAAAAACAAAACCCCAAACAAACCCAAACCAAAAAATAAAACACCAGAAACCAAATCACCAACCACAACAAAACAAAAAACCAAACACAAAAAGCCACCACCACCACCACCACCAATAAAAAAACCTCTATAATATTACAGTCATACATCTATTTTTTGGACAACACTGACACCAAATAATTTGGTATTTTAAAAAATGTTTTGAATTCCTTGAAATGTTTCTCATTTTCAGTTTTTTGCTCAGCTTTGGAATGAAAACAAGCAGTTGGAACTGAACACTGCAACCACACAAAGCCACCCTTCTCCTAAGGCACACAGAGCAAAAACTGATAGTCACAGAGCAGAGAAATAAGAAGTATCATGGCAAACATTGGCCTGTTGTTTGACATCTCTGACACTGACATCTGCTTCAGCTCCTCAGTAATGTCAAAGCACCTCATTCACATTAGAGAAAGCCCTTGAGAGACAAAAAAAGGCATATTAAATTGAATTTTACAGTCAGGATCTGGACACAGAAGGATTAACTGACTATTCCACTGTTGGAAATCTAAGCCAGTCCTGCATCCCAGCATCCTCAGAATACCAGTTCCATTGCCTGGAGCCACCTCACCATCAGTGGTAGGTAGCTAAGCACTGCTCTGCCTGTCAGCAGAGCTGCATTTCTGCATTATTTATCATTATTCTATATATTATTTATCATTTCATGACTTCAGTCGATCAAAGTAAAGGACTAAACATTGACTTTTTAGCTGCTTTGGCAGCATTGTTGGAGGAACTTGAAATTATTAAGCAGATGTCCTGCAACATGACTGGGGGCTTGTTTTGCTCTAATGAGATACAATATTTGTTAAAATGAAGGAAATTGCTTGAGGATTTGCTGTAATGCATTTTACATACACTGGGTTACATTTATATTGCAGTCATGAAAAAAAAAATACAGTAAAAGTCTATATTACTTTTTGGATCTGATGATGTCACCAGACTCGTATTATTATATTTGAAGAAAAAAAAGATCAGGCTCAACTTTCTGAGGTCTGTTTCTGGTTTTCTATTTGATATCCAGCTCAGTGGTGGAATGGATGCAACCAGTGAGCTCTGTGATCTCCCTCCAGAAGGATCACTGGACTGTTTCAGCACAACCAACAACACTAAGATGCACCTCAGTATTTTTAAGCCCCTGACCAAAATTATCTCTCCTCTCTTTGCAGATATATGAGCAAATTTAATGCCCAGTTTCTCTGGCTCTTTCAAATAAAGTGAAGTTTGGGGTGTTTGGATTTAAATGCAGAGTTACACCGTGAACGTGGAAAGCAAATTAACAATTTAATTTTTTTGTCAATATAAGTTGACTCTGTGGTCAAATGCTCTGGAAATTTGTATCTATCTGGGTGTAAGAAAGAGGACTGATCCAGAAAAATATGAGCAAGGACAGCCTCTCCTTCATAAAGATCTCAAACTGTGGTTTAGATATTTATTATGCACCATGCTTATAAAACAGCCAAGATGTCCAATGGAAACAGAGCACAACAGAAGCCAGTTCTGCTTTTCATTTAATAAACTACCACGGGGAATCTCTTTCTTCTGATGTTCATCCATATTATAAGCTTTTCTTTCACAGTGGGTAAGATTTTCCTTGCTTTGAAAACCATAATTTATTATAACAAGAAAGAATATCAAGCATATATAAATGCCAGCCCAACTACTTACTCTGGGTAAGTTAGCAAAATCTTTTTAATGCCCTTCATAAACATTCAGCACTACCCAAAAATCTCCATTCAAAACATGAACAAAATACTCCAGAAACACAGGAACGCTTCCATTTCACTAATGTGCAGCACGGGCACATTCATATTAATAAATAACCTCATTTTTCTAGCAGTCCCAGCAAGGAGAGCTGTAAACTCTGTGCTCCTCTGAAATCCTAGGAGATGACTGGGAGCCACTGCTGACCTGAGGGCTTTTGCAGGAACACCACATGAAAAAATAGACTAGCAGGATTAATCCTCATGAACCCTCTGTGGTATTTTCTCCTTACAACCTCCCTTCCCTTGCCCGCTCCTGAGGTCCTGCACAGCGACTCCAGACTAAGATTGATCTTGGGGAGTCTCAGCACTTAGCTTAAGCCACCAGGACTAGGCCTGCAGCCTTTCAGCTTGCACTACAGAAGAAAAGACAATCATAGAACTGTGAGGGTTGACAGGGACCTTAAAGCTGATGCAGTTCCAACACCTCCCACAAGAGCAGGGTGCTCAGAGCCCCATCCAGCCTGGCCTGAGAAACTGCCAAGGATGGGGCTGCCCCCACCTCTCTGGGC
>JANHGL010016479.1:0-11098 GCA_024611195.1 Ceyx melanurus
GGGTATCCAGAAGTCACACCAAAAAAAAAAAATATCCAGAATGAACCACAAGAAAGCTGACAGAAGGAAGAGGAAAGCCAGTTTAGAGTTGTTCTCTCGCGGTTTTGTTATTTGTTTTTTCTCGCTTTCCTTTCTTTTTCCCTTTTTTTTTTTATTATTTTTTTTTTTTTATTATTATTGATTATTTATTTTCTCCTCCAACCGGGAATGCTCAAACTGGACTGATGGACATTTCCGAGCTGTGCATCTCCGACCCGCTCGGCTACCACAACCAGTGAGTGTGCCGTGCCGTGCCGGGGACGGGTTGGGAGCGGTGATGATGCGGGTGGGACGGGGCAGGGACCGCGGAGTTCCGCTGGCCGGGATGCAGAGCATCACCTCCCCCCCCGCCGGGTCCCCTGTTTGCGGGCAGGTGAGGCAGAGCTGGTGCGTTTCTTCCACGGAGTGATGTTAGGGAGCTAGAAGAGCATCTAATTCAACCCCCCTGCCTGAGCAGGGCACCTAGACCAAGTCACTTTCTTGCCTTGTAACTTCTCCCTCTAACGCATCACCTAGGAGCAGCCTAGAGTGAGCACTCGCAGCCCTTTCCGTGCAGTTTTACTTCCCTTCTAGCGTTTTCACGACGTCAATTACTAGTTGTCTCGAAAAGGATGTGTGTGAAATGAAAGTTCCATCCTCTAGAGCGCTGTCTTAAAGAAAAAAAAATAAAATCAAATAAACCCGGTTTTCACCTGAAATGTCCTATGGAAATTGAGTTTCCCACAGTCTCCTGCTGTTCGGATAGCCTGCCCTGGGAAAAAGTGGAGCGTGTGGAGCAGACATCCCGCGCTGGGACCGCTGGCTGATAACCAGTAGCACCTGCTACTGCTCTTTGTATTCCGAAGTGGGCTGTGCCTGGTAATGATGTGTTTTAAATCACTTCAGCATGTTAAGTTTGGTTGGATATTTTTTTTCTTGGAGGGGAAGTTGGGAAAAAAAGGGGAAAAAATCATCTCGGCGTTTGCAGGCAGCTGACTGGAGCAATTAATTTGAAATGCTGTTCTCCTCTCCGAGAAATCTCACCCTGAGCAGAGTCCCCTTTTGTGTGTTTGCATGTTAATCCCTGTGTCACCTACGCAGGGTCTGGGGTGTCATCAGAGGTGAGAGTGAAGGAATTTTGCCCATTTCATTGTTTCTCTTTTAAGGGCGCATTGTATTTTGTAAAATGAAAGCAATTAAAAGCAAACAAAAACCCCACGGTGATACTTAGACCCTTTCATTATTCCAGCTGTCTTTTATTTGTCTTTCTGTCTCTTGTTTCCTGATATTCCCTCTGTCCTTACACTCGTTTCTTCTTCCTTTAATCCCTTGCTTGTAGCAGTTTCATTAAAATCAGAGTTAGTATTGTTAATAGAAATTAATAATCTAACCCATGTGATTTTCTTTCCCACCCCCCCCCAGTGCTTCACTTGTGGCTGTTCCCTTTTGAATTAAAAATAAACAGTTTCTTAAGGGGAATATATTCTGTATGCCACCAGGAGGGATTCTTTTAATATTAAAGCAAAACCAGAAAGTGCATTTACCTACATCACAAAAATGTAAAGCTAGATCTTCATCACTTAGCATCTTAACTTTTTCTTTTTTTTTTTTTTCTAGTTTTGGAATTAAGCAAAGGAACTCAGACAACATATAAATAGGAAGAGGTGATCTTCACGTTGTTTGATTTGTTCCCCCCTTGGCTCTCAATAATGGCAAGTGCACCTTAACCATATTCCCAACTATTTGGCAGACAGATAAAGGTGGCCCTGGGGGAAGTGCCACTGAGCCCCCACGGCTTTACTGGAGCTGGAGTGCTGGGTTGTTTTTTTTTTTTGAGATGATAAACTATTGAAGAGCTCTTTGTTAAGAAAAAAAAAAAGCTTGGCTGGCTTCTCTGTGCCACCTAACCTTTTTAACAGGGTTGAGGTTGAGGAAGAGAGGCAAAAATATCATTTAAAATACATCTACCTGTGTTTTCCAATCTCTTTTTTTTTTTTTAATTAAATGTATACATCAATGCAGGGAAGTATGGCTAAGTCTCAAAAAAGTTAGAGAGAAGGGAATTATTTGAGAAGCCTCAAAAATACAGTATATTTAAAGATCTACGTGCCGTGTGTTCAGGTGCTTGTTTCATTAATATTCAGATTTTGGTAAGGTTAGATTTCTTATTTCATTCCTATAGCTGAGGAGAAAAGTTGGCCCAATATAGACCCCTTTAGCCACAGTTTTTCCCCCATTGTGAGACAATTATATTGTGAGTTTATCATTTAAATATAGGTATCATGTTTGTGCCTGTATCATTGTCTCTAGCTGTGTGAGCATGTTATCTTTGTCCTGATTTACTCTTCTAGGCTTTTGAAATATTTTAATTATTATTTTCCTCTTTACAAAAAAACAAGAAAAAAAAAAGAAAAAAGAATATTGATTTTAATTACGTGGCCAGCAATTTTTTTAAAATTAAACTTTACATTAGAAATTAATTTAAAAATATTGCAAACCGCATCTTCTTGTTTAGTTGCTTGTTAAGCTATAGGAGAAAAAATGTAGGAAAAGTAGAATGTAGGAAGAGGATGTGCTCACTCAATATGGGATCCATACAGTTACCTGGAAACTGTATTTCACCTGGAAATTACTGAGAGAATGAACTAGGCAAAGGGGAGAAAAAGCAACTCCCTTCACTTCAGAGTTTAATAACCTAATTTTTGTGACAGTCAGACCCAAGAAGAGTCTGAGCAAAAACGAAGTGAAGGAATTAGTTGTTCCTAATCCCATTCTTCAGGTGTTGAATTTGCCTTCTTCAAGCAGTGAAAGTTCCCTTTCCTTTGCCTTGGTGAGAGCAATTACACCAGGATCCTGTGGAAGTCCTGGCCAGAGGTTTGTGTGGTTAAGCTCAGTGCAGCATCTTGCAGGGAGAGTAAGAAAATACTTCTAACTAATTCTGACCCCCTGAGCATCTGTCCTGAGGCAGGGTATATATTTAATTTCTCATGTAGGAGTCCACTCCTCAGCAACCACTTACTGAACTTCAGAAGGATTCTTCCAACGAGCGATGGGTGGGAGATGCAGCTCCAAAAAGCAGCTTTTGCATGAGTGTGAAGTGGGTAGCTAACAAAGATAATGATTATTACCTGCCTAACTAAGAAAGACAATAATTATTACCTGCCTTTATTCTCTCAGGTGAGAGAATGGAGAGAATCCATCAGTTACCCTATGCTGATGACATCTGTCTGCAGTCCAGCTTGTGCAGGCACTACAATTGTACACTGACGTGCAAAAGGTGTCGTATTCACACCCAAACACACGTGTGCATCACTAAATATTTACATCTAGGTGTGTGCACACGCCTGTGTGTGAATACACTGAATATTGGTGTTGCAGCTCACACACAAACCCGAAGGAGAGTGAAACGCGGCGTTCACTTCTCCACATGAACTTCCCCATCCTTCTGTCTGGTTACAGCAGCCACTGGAAAGAGGGCTGCACAATTGCCATCTCTTTTTCTAATTAACATTCTACATGACAGACCAAAACTGACCAAGGGATGATCACGAAGGGAAAATTAAAATCCCTGGCAAATGAGGGCATTCTGCCAGATGCTCCGTCTCTGGCGTTCTTTCCTCTGATGTACAAGAAAGACACATGAGTCATTGATCTGACAAAAGGAAAAAAGAAATTATTTTATGAAGAGAAGGGAAAAGTTGAAAGTAACGAGAGAGATTTGATAGAGAGATGGAAAAGGAGAATTTGAAAAGTGGAATTTGAAGGCAGTGAGGGAGTGGATTCAACACGCTGCGGCAGAGAATGAGCAAAGTTGTTGGTGCCCGCTCTGATGCCCAGACTAAGAAGTGGGACCATTCCAGAGCTTACTGGAAATCTTCATCTCCTGTGAATAGGAGGAAAACTGAGTCAGAAAGATGAATGCAGCTGTTTGCTCAGAGTATCCCTGCAAGTCTGGGCTAGGGAGGAGTTGTTGGTTGCGGAGAACGGGGAGGGAGTTGTGTTATTGAGAGAATCAATTGCAAAAGCTCTGGAAGGGAAATAACCTAGTTACTGGGTTCCTGGTGAGGTTCTGAGCATGGAATGAGGTCTCTGTACAGTGAGTTTATTGAGCACAAGGCCAGTGAGGAAATTGGTGCTTTTCGAGTATTTGTGCTTTTTCCCTCTCTTCTACTTGTAAAAGTAAAGATGCTCTAATCATTATCAATTATTGAGAAATATGGAAAGATCAATATATTTTAAAAATAGGATTTTTTAATTTTTTTTTTCTTTGTATCGATTTGAAGTCATCAATAAATATTGCATTTAGCCTGAGAGGGGAAAGACTTTGGTGAGATTGCATCAGAGAAAGTTGCTGTGACAGAGATTTCACATCCCCTTGTCTTCTACCAAAATAATGTTGCTCTACCCTCTAAACCCTTCCCACTGTTATTCCACAGCCCCGTTTCTGCTCTGAATTTCATGGTTTTTGGAAACATCTGTATGTTTCAGGTAATTTCAGTTCAAATAGAAGTTCTGTGCATTGTGTGAGCGAGTCTTTACCAAATTTTCCAAGGCTCAAAGGATAAAAGCTCTCCTAGGGAATGGAAGAAGGGAGAAGGTAACAGGTTTCAACGTGAGACTAGATGAACTTTGCAGGTTCTGTTGCAATCTGTAGGATTTCCCCCCCAAAAAAAGTGTTAAAAACTCTGAAAGTGATTTAAATAAGGAAATAAATAGTAAAAGTAGAATAAGATGATGTCAATAATTGAGTATAAAAGCCTAAAATCCTTTCCTCAATTTTTTCCTTCTCATTTGTGCTTTGGAGGTCGGGGCATCGCTGCAGCTCGTGTCGATTCCACTGTAGATTGGGAAACTTTTACCCATCAGACCTGTTCTTTATTCCATGGAGCTACTGAGAGTCATTTTACAGCCAGGGAACATGGTGGAATTTTTATTTTGTGCAGTGTGAACAAGTAAATTTACATCTGTGCAGTAGCCAGCAGCGAGGTTCCTAGGTAATGCTGCTAGATAATTTGGGGGGGCAGGGGAGGGAGGGAAGGGAAGACCAGAACTTCCACAACAAACCATTAATCGGATGGATGGTTGGTTGGTTGGTTGGTTGGTTGGTTGGTTGGTTGGTTGGTTGGCAAAGGGACTTAACAAAGATCCTAGCAGCACTCAGCTGTGGTGACCTTGTCAAGAAAAGCAAATTCTTGGTTTCTTTCTGTCTTCCTGATACCAGTTGCCTTTGAGTTGTGAACGTAGTCATCTTTCTATAGCTTGCATGTATAAAGTGCTTTGTGCCTGTCATCAGGAGCAGAACATCATTTAATTTTATTGATTAGTTACAGCTACTGACGTGGTGGGTTTGGCTTTTTTTTTTTTTTTTTTTGCAATTAAATGGTAATAACTTATTCTTTGCATTCGTTTCCATCCCTGCTGTGCTGCCCCTCTCCAAAGCTTTGCCCTGGCTCTTCAGAGATGCCCACAAAATGATCCTTTCAGCTGGAGCACTTGGATTCTTCCAGGGCTTGAGAGGCTGGCTGCTGGCAGTGACTGTCCGTGAGGAGAAACATGCCTGCTCAAGGTGGAACCCACTGTATCATAATATATTTGTCATGTTTGTAATTGCAAATGTAATTAGCAAACAAGCTCTGGGGGATTGAGGACTTGAAACTTTCACTGCACATCGTTTGACCCTATCTTGACTGGACTGGAGCTGGTATGCCACTGTTAACCCTTGATGTTCTTGCAAAGGAATGCTCTTTTTAGCCTGACTGCTGCTAAGTTTCCCCACCTTTCTTTCTCCCCAAACACAGCCCACCTCACTGTTTGCTTTTTGTTGTTTTGGGGTTTTTTTTAATGCTATAAGCACCACTGTACCTGTATTTTTTTATACTTTATTGTGATGGCGAGTGCTCGACGCTCCTCCCGAGCCACGCTCGCTAACATTTCCTCTCCTAGCCCTTTCTGCCACAGCCTGGCAAGCTTTCTGCAATGCCCTTCATGAAGAGCACCGTGTACCAGGCAGTGCTTTTGCATACTGAGCTGCTCAGTGCATTCCTATCACCACAGGCAACGTTACTACTCCGTGCCCCTTGCACTTGGCAAAGACAAGCTGCGAAAAGCAGGTGGCAAGCTGTTATCACACAGCCTGCCACGGCTCCGTGTCCCTGCTGGGCTGCAGTTTTCTTCCATCTCTTTCTTGAATGGGGAAGGCATCAATATGTAAGAAATCCCTTTCATTTGGTAGCATCCTGGTGAATCTCAGGCTGGGCATCCTCGGGATGACACTGGCGTCCTCCGAAGAGTATCCCGGTCCATGAGGATGTGGTGAACAAGGCAGAAGCTGTTTGTAAAGTCACAAACTTATGTGAGCATAGGAAACAAAGGGGGTTACTTTACTTTTTCATTAACTCTTATTAGTTTTCTTTTTTTCTTTTCAAAACACGACCTAAATTGCAGTAAAATCTGTGATAGGGCTGTTGTGTTTTGGTCAGTTTTAGTAATTCTTGTTTATTTGTATATGTGAAAGGAAAGAAATTAAATGTATAGAGGGGTGGCTATTTAAATACATTTTTTTGGTCATACTTGTAAGCACATCTCACAAATATTACACCCTACTGAAGGCTTGGAAGAAAAAGAAGCCTGTTCTAGTTTCTTCTTGGTGGGGTAAGCACCTTGGATGAGAACCTCTTCCTTCAGTCCACATTTTCCTTTTCCATTCCCAGAAATTATTTGGGATTTCCCTAGGTGTTTTAATGGTGATAATATTTTTTCTTTAATGACAGTAGCCCGTAATGTGGGGGAAGCAGGACCTGCAGTTTAAACTTAACCTGCACATGAGCCAAATTCTCACGGCACCTTTTGTTTCGAACGGTCTGTGTTTCACTGCAGCTTGGTTTTAGGTCAGGATTTCTCCTTGCTCTGTGTCTGTTGTTCCATAAGGCTTTTTGTACATATGGCATATTTAGAAGTCTTCTTTTTTTCTAATTTTCTTCTGGCACTTTCAAGTTCCCTATAGCAATAATGGCCCTCAATCTCCGGTGATGGAGCCGTCACCGTGAACAATGCTGGTGAGTGTATTGTCTCACTGTCCTTTTACTCCAGAGAAAGGTCAAAAGAACAGCTTAAAAAAAAAAAAAAAGTTCAATTCTCCTGTTATTATTTTGCTTATGGAGATGATAACCTGAAGAAGGTGTAAGCACTTGGGTGAAAATAAGACTGAAATACAATTTTCCATCGGTTGCTGCAAGTACATTTATTTTATATGCGCTGACATGAATGATTAAAAAACAAATTTCTCACTGAGACTTACACTATTTTATATATTAAAAAAAAAAAAGAAATAAATAGCTGGAAATAAAGACAGCAAAGAATTATTCATCAACAGCTTTTACTTTTCTAAAATCTTCTGTGTTATTTTTGGTTTTATTCCGTCTATCTGACAAGTTTCTGATTCTCAAAACTATGATTTATTTCCAGATTTAAGAAATTATCTAGTTAAGTTTTTCACAGATGTGGCAACGTATAGAAGTGGAGAAAACGGGACTGATTTTAGGGATTTGGTTTAGAATGTTTTTGTTTTTAGTGGACATAGCTGATACATATTTTTCAGTGTGTAAATTTTATTTATACTTTGCTTTGGATTTTTTAAAACAGTCTGTAATTTATACAGTCATTCTGAGGAGTTGCTTTCATTTAAATTTTCTTTGTTTTTGGACCAGGTATGATTACTATCTAGTTTTAACAGTTCAGAAAGTGCAGTGGAGGAATAAGAGCGATTTAATTCTTTACCACACTCCTCCTGTTCCTTTTCAGACATACAAGATGTTGCTTCTGCTTTTCTCTCTAAGAGTTTAATTCAGTGTATTTGTAGCTTTTGTGGGTTTTTTTGTTGGTTTGGGGTTTATTTTGTAATTTCTAAGGGTGCAAGAATACAGGGAGGTCTCAAAAACCTTCTCTCCTACGAAGCTGAAGTCGTGGGTGCCTATTGCCCTGATGCTCTTTAGTAGGCAATTTCTGTTATCAGATCACTGTAGTGCAGAGGTATCTGACTGGATCAGGGCTCTCTGTATTAAGCAGAAGGGTTTGCAGCCTGCAGTGCAGCCTGGCCAGGGGCTGGGGCAGGGAGAAGGGGGGTCTCAGCTGCCTGAGACAGTCAAAGCCAAGGAAATCCCGACGTGGGAACTTACCTGTCAGCTCAGGATTGTGACTCTTTGCATCTTCTTTTTGCCTCAATAGATTGTAGCAAACAGGACCTTTGGAAAATGATGCTGAAGGTTATTGATGTGTCCACACGTGTCACTTGGTGGGGATGATGCCAGGCTTGTCTCTGCTGCAGAATAATGGATAGAAGTTGCTTAGTGGCACCACACGTGTGTAGGGGAATGAAATGAGTCAAAGCACCAAAGAAACTGTTTTCTTGCATATAGAGACCTGTAAATGCAAGGATGCATAAATATATATATACACTTAATTGTACATAACCAGCATATCCATTTATATGACATATAATTTGATATATAACCACATTTTCATTCAAATATTGCCCAGTGTACTCTTGCATTAAGAGCTTTTGTGGGCATATGCAAGCCTTTCTTCCTATGGCTGGGTATTTCTGTGTGTATATTCACATGTAAATATATCAGAGATAAGGGTAAGAATGTCTGTCTTAAAGCATAAGCTTGTTTAGAGTCTTGATTAATTAATATCTGTAAATCTGCTCATAGCCTGGCATAGAAGGGGTTCTACAAACGTGCCGTGCTCTGCAAAAAAAACCCCTATCTAACATTCGTTTTTTAAACAAATATTTGGTGTTTCTCTTAGAATATATAATTATGGGTTCTGTCGGGGTAGGTGCTACTAATTAACTGCAGTTAGATCTTCTGTTTATAAAGAAATACATAGTGAATTTATTTTATTTTTATAGGAACAGGTATTTTCCTTATTTAAAGTATCAGAGAGGAATTTGAAAAATGATATGCAGAATATAGCTCCAGCTAAATCATTGTCCAGATAAAACTAGGCTCGGGTGTCATAGCCAAAAAAAAAAGTCAGAGGTTTGAAATACATTTTTTATTTTGTTTCTTTTTTGCTTATTTTGGAAACTTTTATTTTGCATGGTTTTCTTTTTAATGTGATTTTGGTTTTGGAAGGCACAAAATACAGCGTGCTGCCTCTAACAGAATCCCTTGCTTAGAAGGTTATTTGACAATGAGATATTTTGTTTTTTTATTTCAACACCTGCAGTATTTCTGACCATTGTCTTTTGATACTTTTAGAAGTGTCTGGTTTTTTTCTTTTAAAGTAGAGCATTTCATTTTCTTCTAGCAATCACATCTACGGGTCTTTCATTGCAGAGGGAACTATAAGACCTAATCACTGCCCATGATTTAATAATATAGAGCATCTCTGTCAAAATTTCCCTTCTTGAGTTCCTATTCTAACAGGGACTTATTTTTAAAAACATGAACAAATTTAATACCACAGAATTAAAAAAAAATAATGTAAATATGAAACAAAATCCAAAAGCTGTCACACTACAGCGATGTGGTATATATATGTTTTAATATACTAATTTTCCTTAGCATTTTCCCTCAGGTGCTTAGGAAAATATAGGTCCAGCCTCCCCCCTCACCTTTTTAATTGTCGTTTGGAAGAAGAAAAAAAACCCCTGCTTTTGGCTGCTCTGCTTTTTCAACACACTATTACTTTGCTTCAATCTGTGCAAAATGTTATAGATTCAATTCCCCTGTTGGACCACGACTTAAAAATTAATTCATGAATAATAAAAAACAATCAGTCTTGTTGAGTTTAAGAAGGATTAGAAGAAAGGGTTTTGTACAGAAGCAGTTATATATCTTGGCGGTGATGTTGGGCTAATAGATCTTGTACTAGGTCCCATTGGTTATTTGATAAAGGTAGCTGATTTGCAAATAGGATTGTTATCCTGATGACTAACGAGTCTAATATTGGATGGATTAAAAGAGGTTGGGCAGCTGGTGTCTATTATAAGTTCTTGACTCCCTCTTAGGAGGTAATTTATTGGATTCAGATATGTAGATTGAAAAGGGAGCAGGTAAATACCTACCATAATGAAATGCTTCATGCTACCTTACCTTGCTGGGGTTTTCAAGGAAGGGGATGGGACTTGGGTGACAAATTCTACTGAGAGTTGGTGAGAGGCTTGCAGAGATGTCCAGCTATCCCTGTTCACAGTGTGTAGCTGGTAGAAGGTGGGCACAGAAAATACCACGTTCTCCTTGAGATACAGGAAGGATTGGCACCCAGTGTGCTGTGCAATGCTGGAGAGGGGCAGAAGAAGCAGGAGGGAGAATGAGGGGCTCCAGAGTGATGGCAAGTGGAGGAATGACAGCTTTTTAGAGCTACAGAGCCCTGGTGAGAAAAGCATCTTGAGCAACAAATCCCCCTCCTGTAAGAGGAGTTTGGTGTCACACCGAGGAGCTGCAGCACCTTTGTCTTTCAGCTGTCATGGTGGGAAAACTTGCCAACAGAGGATCTCTGAGAGGTGATACTCAGCCTGCAGGTGACTGGGTAGGAATAAAGGCAGCATGGAGAGCTGCATCCTTCTTGCAAAGGAGAACAGCTTCTCTTCTTTCACTGGGTAGCTTTGCCTATACCTGCCTGCCCATGGTTCCCATGGTAGGAGCTGGAAGAGCTCTGCAGCCATCTGCAGGGCTTGGCTGACAGAGCACTGGGCACCTACCTCCCTGCTGGGGGCACCTCCCTGCTCTCATTCCTGCATTGAGTTTATGTGTTTCTGGACCTAGTGGAACCTCCAGAGAGACCCTCTGTTCTTCCTAGATAGAACCTGCTCTGCACACTGCCTTCTGCAGCTTACTAGTTGATGTTTGGATGTTGTCACCATGTCCTCTGAAGAGCAGTTCCACCCTCTGGGAAGAACTCATGGTGTCATCCAGAGGGACACGGATAGGCTGGAGAGGTGGGGCCAGGTGAACCTCATGAGGTTCAACAAGGCTAAATGCACCTGGGTGGGAACCACCCTCACTATCCATCCAGGCTGGGGGATGAGGGGCTGGGAAGCAGCTCTGCAGAAAAGGACTTGGGGGTGTTGGTG
>JANHGL010016484.1:0-11061 GCA_024611195.1 Ceyx melanurus
CAGGGCAGGGCAGGGCAGGGCAGGGCAAGGCAGGGCGGTCGCAGCATCCTCGCGTCCACCGCTGCCTCATCCTCGTAGGGCTTTCTCCGGGGCTGAGCCAGAGGAGCATCACCCGAACACCGCCACCGCCTCACTTGCATCCTCATGGGGAAGCCATGCGAATGCTTTAAAGTTGGGGTTTTAAAAAGCTTTGTTTTTAATTAGTTTTTAAGTCTCCGTGAGCGGATCTCATTGCCAAAAAGGCGTGCACGGTTCTTTGGCAACCCCAGGCAGACAACCGCGGCCTGACCTCTCACCAACAGCTCAGGCTGTCTGCTCCCGCCCGCTGCCGCCTTCTCACCGGCCGAGGGGCTGCCGGGGCCCGGGACGCGGCTCTCCCTCCCCCCGGGGCGCCGGGAGCAGCGCGCTGCGGGCGCACGGCCCATGGGGGGCTGCACCGAGCTGTCCGCAGCCTCTCGGGGACGTTTGGTTGCTGCCTGTGCCCGCAGTGATGCAACGGGTCCTACTTGTGTAGGAGGAGGTGGCTTTATCACTTGGCAGTCTTGGAAGAGGCATTGATCTGAATCATGAAAGAAGGCATTTTATGGAGTTTAACCTTCAACTGAATGCATAGTGGTTGTTTTTTTTCTGTGAGTTTGTTTACTCTTGCACTCCAAGTGAGACCAGGCTAGGCTAGGCAGTTTGGAACAGGAGTTTCCACTCTTGTCATAGCTCCTAATGCTTTCTGCCTTGATTTTGCCAGCTGTAGACATGCCTCTACCTTGACACTACTGTTGCTTCCAGCTATAGTCCACCTGTGTCTTCCTCTGTCCCAGTGGAAGGCCCATGCTCCTCTGTTTCACTCATCTGCCACCAGTGCCATCAGCAGAGGAGAGGTGAGAACTTGGAACTCCATCCCAAGGTGATTCTTCACAGAAGAGCCCTCACTTGTAGCCATGACTCTCTCATATTCTTGGCTTGGTTACATGGTGCTTTCCTCAGAAGCACTCTAGGAAGTGCTGTCCATGCTTCAGCGGATTATGTTCTCCTGTGCTGTGAGATACAGCCATGTCCATAAGATAAACTTTCATCTTAAACACTTTAAAACTTCAACCCTTATCTTAGGAGGACTTCAGGTATCTCTTGGTGCCAACAGGACTCCCAGCTCAATAGTGCTCCTGAGAGCAGCTATGTGCTTGTCACAATTCACCTCTGAGGAAGCACTGTAAGGAGGCTTTGTAGTGTAATTCCAATACAACACACTTTATTCTTCACCACTAAAAGCCTCTCTTAAATGTAAAATCTGATCTTGACTGCTTTTGAGTTACTCTGGTTTGGACAGGTGTGAGTTAGAAGCTGGTTATATTCACAAAGACTCACTTTCTCTAATTTTACACCTTTTTTGGCCTTGTTAAAACAGGTTTGAATCTGCAGTCAGCCTTAGTACCATTACAGTGTGGATGATGGTGGCAGCATGAGAGGAAGACTAAAAATGGGACACTTGGAAAGGCCCCACTTTATTTAAGGACTTAGTGGAAGTTTCATGGGCTGCACAGAATGCCTCAAAATGCCTAAAACCACCCAGTCAGCAGCTTGGCATAGTCACCCCCAAAATGCTCCAGCCTGAGATCACACAGAGGGGACTTGGCAGATGAAGGGGGAGCAGTGGGTACCATCTGCCTGGACTTCAGTAAGGCTTTTGGCACTGTATGCCTTAGCAGCTTGCTAGGGGAAATGATGCTGTGTGGATGAGCAGACAGTGAGGTAGGCTCAAAACTGAGCAGCCAAGCTCAGAGGGCAATCATCAGTGGCACAAAATCCAGCACCTGGTAACAAGCAGCCTACCCCGGGGGGCACTACATGGTCCAGTCCTGTCCATCTTCACTGCCAGCTGGGTGAAGGAGCAGAGGGTACCCACCCTCAGCAAGTCTGATGGCACCCTGGCTTGCTGGCAGGTCGAGGAGGGTGACCTGTCCCTTCTGCTCAGCACTGGGGAGTCCACATCTGGAGTGCTGGGGCCAGTTCTGGGAACCTCAATGCAAGACAGAGATGGATCCTCAGAGATGGATCCTCTTGTAGTGTAGAGAGTCCTGCAAAGGGTCACAAAGATAATGAAGGGACTGGAGCATCTCTCATAAGAAGAAAGGTTGAAAGAGATGGGACTGCTCAGCTTGGAGAAAGCTCAGGGGCATCTATCAAGGTGTATAAATGCTCAAAGGAAGGGTGCAAATCAGATGCAGCCAGGCTCTTTCCAGTGGTGTCCAGTGGCAGGACAAGAAGCAGTGGGCACAAACTGAAACAGGAGTTTTTGTCCAAACAGGAAAAAAAACCCTTTTCTGCCATGAGACTGGTCAGTTACTGGAACAAGTTGCCCAGGGAGGCTGTGAGGTCTCCATCTGGGGATACTGAAAAGCTATCTGGAGCAGGCAGGTTCCACCCCCAGCTATGCTGTGATCCTGTGAGCTGTCCACATCGAGTCCCGATGGAATTCACTGGTAGTTCGGTTTGGCATAAAGCACATGAATGTAAATTCTGTTGAAGTTCGGAGCAGATTCAGCTGTTTCAGTAGGATTCAGTTCGTGTAGCCCGAGGGACTCTACCTGTGTGAGGCAGAAGCAGCGGGAGGGAAGCGCAGCCTTTTGAGTGCTGCTTGTGACTCGACTCATTAAACACTCGTTAGCATCCATTGTACTTACAATGCTAATTCGGTAGGACTGTAGAGCCTCATTCCCTCTAGAGACCTTTGAAACTTCTAGCCATTGCTTTGCTTCTCGCTGGAGTGGAATCATCACTGGGAGAGAGTTATGGACTCTGCAAAGCCTACTAATTCAGCAATGCCATAGTCAAGAGTGCTGTTGGGATGAACCCTCAGTACAGAGCTTCTGCATAGACAACTTAAAGGACTTATTTTCAGAAAAGTGATAACCTTTGGATCAGTTCAGCTTTGCTCTAACTTCCCAGAGGCTGAGAAGACCAAACACTACTCCCTGATGCATTGGCTTCCATTTCTGACATGTGCCCTTGCTGCTAACTCTGAGAGATGTACAGTGTTGGAACTGCATTATGAGGATGACACAGCTTTCTAGACTAAATGTTGGGTTTGTAACAGTCGTGGCTCAAGGAAACACAGAAAGATACTCAGTGATGGGAACCATCCCTTCATCTCTTTTCAGAATTGTCAGCAATAACAACGAGCCTTCAGAAGATGGGTTCTTTTTGTGGTTTTCTGGTGTTGGGTTTTCCCTCTGCAGCATTTATGGCTCAGCTTTCCAAGCATTCCTCTTACCTGTTAGAATAGAGAAGTCATTTTACTGAACATTAGTTATAAGTGTTAATTAGTTATAACTAATCTAATAAACTATGGTTTGGGATGGGTTAGAGAAACTGAAGCATGAAAATGGCAGTAGAAGAAAGAGCTGGGAAGAGTTTGTCAGTGCTGAGCACTGGAATCAGATGCTTCCTGTCACCTATCACTAAAACACTTATATATATAGATATATAAAAAGTACTATTTTTCTGCACTGCTACCCTATATAAAGGTTGATATAAAATGCAGATTGAAATGCCATCACGGTGCCCCACGGCACATGCCGCTGCCAAGTCAGGAGGGAGACTTAGCCCCACTTTTTGCTCCTGGCATTTGAAAGGTGGTAACACCCCGGCTCTTCCCCAGCCCGTCCGCGCTGCTGGCACCATTAGACACAGCCCGCATTGCTTTGTCACCGGGACCTTCTTCACAGCAGCTTACCGGGGAGCGGGGAGGTTTGGTTTTCACCCCCACACCCGAGGGCTGTCTCGGAGGAGGATGCTCTGCCCTCGCTGGCTGCGGGAGACGGGGTTGTTGGAGGAGGATGCTCTGCCCTCGCTGGCTGCGGGAGCCGGGGTTGTCTCGGAGGAGGATGCTCTGCCCTCGCTGGCTGCGGGAGCCGGGGTTGGTCTCGGAGGAGGATGCTCTGCCCTCGTTGGCTGCGGGAGCCGTGGCGATTCGGGGTTGGCTGCTGCCCTCTAGTGCTCTCCCGTCAGCACAGGGCTCCCGCCTCACCTTTCCCACCGCCGTGCGTCATCAGCTGCAGGCGATTGTGTGTTCTCAAACTGTGCCCGGCTCACCACACCTCCACTTCTACACCAGGCCACAGTGTGGAGTGTGCCCAGCTGATACAGCTCTAAAAATACCTGCATTCCAAGCATGCTGCCTTAGGGGTTTCTGTTATCACCTAAGTTCTTTCCCAAATGGATATACCTCGCCTCGAATAAACCGATAGGTTTGTTCCTTAAAGAAAAATGTGGCAGCATTTGAAATGCATAATAAGCAAGTCACCCTCCTTTAAAAAAAAAACCACAAACCCAAACCAACCACCAAAACAAAACCCAAACCCAGCTACTGCCAACTACTGCTAGAGCATGAGAATTGTTAAAAAACCTCAGTATTTGCTTCAAATACTAGTTAAGTAGCAGGATAATTGCTTTTTTTCTCAAGTTGCTGATTCAAAATATTCAAAAAATATTCAAAATAAGTTTTTGTCAGGGTTTACCCAACACCAGTGCTGTCTGTTGGCATTAGAGGGCAGGCTTGAGGATTCATTTCCATTGCTGCCTGTGAGTCTGGCTGGGATCTCGTTTAGAGCAGGCTGGCATCTTTTTGCTCATCACCCAGGCTAAATGCATCGAGTCTAGCACCTAGCTCTGGTGCTCATCATGAACGTGAGCAACCGCGGGCTGGGGACAGCTGAGTAGTTCTGCAGGCAGAGTGGCTGCAATTACAGCGTCTTCAAAGCCTGTTCATCTAATTGGCCCGTGCAGTAAGCAAACAAGGAGAGAGAGGCACCTTCACGTTTATTCTGGAAGACTAATTGAGTACTTAATGGCTTTGGCTTGTTTTCAGCACTGCAATTGACTGAAGTGAGTGTGCTTCTCACCAGAGTTGCCCAAACCACTCCAGGTTTGAGTTCAGGGATGTGAGACCTATGAACAGTGCAGCTTATTTGATCTTTCACATCTTTTGTGTTCTTGCTTCTAGGCTAATGAGCACTGCTTACAACCAGCTTTAGCTACAGCTTCTTCATTTATTTTTTGTCATAATTATGTAAGGCAAAGGTTACCAAAGTTCTTGGCATTTGCCATGTAATGTAGGAGGGAATCAGCATCAGCAGAGTCTTGTGTTATCTACTGATATTTTTGGAGATAAGTTTGGGTAATAAAATGTTTGCTTTAAAAAAAAGAGTAAAAATTGCCTATTGTAAAAAAATAAAAAGAAGTCGTTGAGGTAACTTTATAAAATCAAACCTTACCAGGGTGTGAGGATAATTTGCAAAGCCCAGGTGTGTATGATTTATAAGGGAACATTCTGGAGCAATTAGAAAGCAAATGATTTTTCATGAAGAGGAGATGTCAGAGGACAGTGATTCACCATTCATCTGAGGGAAGAGTCAAAAAATAAGGGTGGAAAAAATGGTGAGCTAGGGGAGAGAGTATTTCAGATCCTGAATCATGTCTCTGTAAGCCACACTGACAGCTACTCTGGGGTTTTTTTTAGTACAAATACATCATCACTTGTCTTGAAATGATCTTCAATGGTCCTAAAATTATCTTGGTATTGCAGGTGCCCATTTCTCCAGTAGTTTCTCTCAGATGTCAGCAGCATTGCTGGCAAAGAGAAGCAGTGCTCTGTCCATGGGAAGATGATGTTTGGCTGCTGCAATGGAGTACTTCAGAAAACTGCATCCTCTCCTCTCCATTTCTATGATTTTCAGCCTGTCCTGGATATCTCTGAAGATAATCTCATTTATAGCTGACAGCTGCAGAGGTGGAAGTTCTCAGGTCCCCTAACCTGACCTTCAAAAAGGGGATCAGGGTTCTCACCAAGTATTGTGCCAACAAAGCAGATTTTTCCAGGTAATTGTGTAAATTAGCAACTTTAAGGCAACTTCAGGTTACCTGCCACATAGATCTGTGCAGAAGGAACTTGTAAGAGTTTTTCACTCTTATAGAGTCTGCAGTCCGTGTTTCTTCAGGCTGTCTTCAGCCTTCCCTTTGCCCCACTCCTGGTTGCCAATATGCACTCCATGGGAAGATGGAACCTTGTAATAATTGACAAGTGGTAATAATGACTTGACTTTAATCCTCACACTTGAATTGTTAACAAGTTCTCCTTTCTTCCCAGTTTGACAAGTGGCAATCCCATGTGAGGAAACCGTCTGGGGATTATGGGGCTGGGCTGGGTTGCACAAGATCCTCCCACCTGGGAGGCCAATGGCAGCCACCAGCAGCTCACCCCACTGCTCCAAGAGCAGGCTCCTCTGCTCAGCTAATTGAGTAAGAAGGGAGAAGGGGTGATGAGATAAAAATGAAAGCTGGGAGAGCAACTGGTGTCTAAACAGGGAAAGTTTTCCTCTCACGCCCGCTGTGCACAGGGCGGTGTAGCAGCTGCTCAGGTGTGTGGTGAGCTTGGTGATGTGCTGGCAGGTGCCAGCTGCTTGCTAGCTTCTCTGAGCTCACAGTCCCCAGCTCAGGAGACTGCCAAAACACTGCAGAGCAGCAGCAAGGCACCCAGGGAAATGTTAACAACCATTTCATACTGATGGAGTCATTCGTGTTTAGCGTCGTTCACAGGTACAGAAGATACCCAGTGGCAGATGTTAAATAAGAGGTGGATTGGGAAGGGAAGATCATCAGGTTTCTCAAGAAGACTTATTTCTCAAGAAGACATTCTGTGACTGTGTGAACACAGGGGGCTGAGTGCTGTGATGGTGCTGAGCACAGATGTGCAGTGAGGAGCCCCAACACCAGCACAGACAGTGCTGAGAGATGCATTTCAGTGCCTTTGCTGTGTAAAGCAAGAGCACTGCTTGTTGGTTCAAATCTGATCTTATTCCCCATCCATCAGTATAAAGTCAACTGCAAAATAAACAGAATTTGAAGGGCATATGAAGTAATGTTGGTTTATTTTTCTTCTTTTTGAGATATTTCTGCAGCATGCACTGGCTGATTTTTCATGTAACACTTCCAACTGGCTGAAAGGTAAAAGCATTAATGAAAATGTGAGTGAAATTGGGAGAGTGCAGGGTTTTTTTCCCCTTTTGGTACTTCCATCTGTAATAAAAATATCTTGAATTAAAATGTCATGTTATCCAGGTGACACTGCTCTGCAGGATGGGAAGGAGCCTGACAGGGAATATGCTGATGAAGTAATAAATGGATGAACATGACAGGGCCACGAAGCACATTTAAATACAGTGGATATTAATGTTAGATTACAATCAAGGTTTAAAAAAATCTGTTTTGTCCTCTTGACCATTGTGACAGGAGTGGGGGGCAGAAGAAGTGGGTTAAGGATGTAATGAGAGGCTGGGTGGACACAGCTCTGCCTGATGGCACCTGCAATGGTGGTGTCTTAGTCTGATTTTGAACAACAATTGACTATTTTTATTAAGCAGTGATTTTCAAAGTTTTTGAAAGTTTCACATTTTCAAAGTTTCCTAAGTCTCCTAAGTCTCTGCATTGAAAGTTCTGTTCCTTGCATCTTCACCTGACCTTGACCTATGGATATTTCCCTTTTTATATCATCCATCTTTTCCTTACACTGTACGTGGAGACTACATGCAGTGAGCAAGTCACTGCTACTGGTGCAGGCAGTGGAGCCCTTAGGTGGATTTTGGCCATGGTCAGGAGGAGTCCTGCACTGTGACCAGCCGTGGCAGCCATTTAGAAGATACATACTGGGTCCCTTGCCAGAAGTACAGTGCATATCATGTGCTAGCTTTCATTTGTGGGGGTGACTTGTTGGCAGTTTTAACCTATTTAATGGGGTTTTTTACACTTGCATGTTCATCTTCTTGACTTTCTAAATACAGAGTTAAAAGACTGAAGTATCAGTACATATTTTCTCTGGCAAAGATGATCCTGATTTTTGCATTGATTAAGTATTTATTACCAGGAAAACTTTATTTATTCAAGACAACTGACATCTGAAGAAGGCTGTGGTTTTTCACACGTGTGTGGAAACAACAGGTTAAATTCACCTCTGCTGTGTTGATTCTGAGTGTAATGAATTTACATTAGGGATACATTTGAGCAACCATTTCTGGGCAGCTGCTGATCTGCTCTGGTCTTTAACCTCAGTGTTACAAAACCTCTAAAATAGGTCTTGGGGATCTATTTGGTAAGAGTGAGAGATTGCTTCTTTGTTCACAGCTACTGAGTGCATAGAAGACTGCTTCAACTGCAAAAATACCTTCTAATGGCACCCTCACTGGGAACAAGTTTTTCCTTCTGTTTCCCCTCAACCTCTTGTGCTCCAACTGACTCCCATTGCCTCTTGTCCTGTCACTGGATGGCACTGAGCAGAGTCTGGCTCCAAGAAGGCAGCTACAGCTGCTACAGAAGCTTGTAAATGTAGAACTCTTCAAAGCAGAGACCAAAATGATTAGACCTCTAAGGTTTTATCATTGTACTGCTCAGGACACAGCAATGCAAAACACCAACTCTTGGTGTCTCAAGGGTTATTGCAAATATTCAGCCTTTTTTTTTTATTATTAGTGAGGCTATGTGAGTTCAGAGAAGAAAAAGAAGCAGCTGTCATTCACCACTTTTATACAGACATTCTTCACTGCAAACTGGCTTGTTTACCAAATGGTGGAACATTCCTTCTCTTCCATTCAAAGCACTTTTTTATGTGCCACTGTTGTCTTATCAGGCAGTTGGAGAGGGAGCTGAAGTGTGGTCTCAGGCAAAATAGGTACAGGAATCATGAGGAAGATATTAGAAGAAAATTTAGGAAGAAAACCAAACTGATTTTGATTTGTTCTATTGTACTAAGGCCTAATCTTTCAAAGAAGCTGCTGTAACAGAGTCAACTTTAAACATCCTGGGCAGAAGCTCAAGGGACCACTGCAGGGAATTGTCCAACCCTGGTAAAAGGGAGAAAAAAACCTGCTTAATAAGCAATTCTCCATTGGTAACCTTTAGTAATTTCACCCTGAGCATTAACAGCAGTGGCTGTGATAGCAGAAGTGGTATATTTTTTCAGGTCAGACAGTTCTCCCTCTTTTTTTTTCTGAGAACTTAATTTTCCAGCACTATTTTGGGAGTTTGGGTGCCTTTATTTATCAATGGAGATTTTAGTCTGCAGCCCCTCAGAGGTGCATTTTGTAACGGCCTTACTGAAGGCAAATTTCCAGTATTCAGGATGCATGAGACATATTGTCAGAAAGCTGAAAACGTTTAGAAGTTTGAAGCCAGATAAGCTCAAGTACCTGTTTATGTATTTTGCTAAATAAGACTGCATTTAAGGCTGTTTATTTTCCAGTGGAATTTGTACTCTCAAATCAGTGTGAAAGGTTTCTCAGTGAAGTGCTGAACTCAATAAGCAAACAGCTAAATAAGCTGTTGCTGGTTTTTTGGTTGCTTTTCTTGTTTTGTTTTCCTGTGGCTTTGGAAGAGAACATCCATGGAAGGTGATACCATCTGACCTCTAAACATGCTGTGCAGGCTGGTAAACAATCCAGGGTATCTCCACAAAATGGGGAAAGATCTCCAGCCAGAGGCAGGCCTGTTGCAGCAATACTACATTTAGAATGAACAGGGCACTTGAGGTTTTCCACTATTTGACCTATTTTTTTCTGTCTTTTTAGTAGAAAAGAATATTTATCCAACCTTTTTGGTAACTGTGGACTTCATCTGAAAAGGAGCTTTGAGCCTCAGCCCAGGTGTCCCAGTGGAGAAGCAGAGTCTTGACCCTTCAGCCACTCAGACTTACCCTGCACAATGCTTGAGGTAACTTACACCCCTCAAAACATTATCCTGCTGTACCACAACATGGTGGTTACTGTCACCAGTGGCTGTGCACTGGTGCCTGCTTGCCTCTGGATAGCTTTGCCTCAGTTTTTCTTCCATCCCTTTGTTGGGTATGTTTGCTTCTCCAGGTCCTTGGGGGTTGCTGTCCAGGTGAGAGGCATTGCACTGAGGTTTCTGAAGCTGTGTGTAGCTGCCACTCATCTTTCCTCATGCATCATGCTGGGAATTAGCCTCCTGGTGCCTTCAGATGAAATCTGGTTAGTACTGAGAGTTCTCTCTTCTAAAGATCCATAAGCAAGCCCTCCAAAATGCTGGCCCACCCATCCCGTGCAGGGAGACTCTGTGGCTTTCTGCAGGGCTTGGTCCAGAGCAGTTCACAGTCCATGAGAGAACAGACAGTTTGTGTTTGCCTTGGATTGCCAAGTCAGCTCTGAACTTTGTCCCTCCCTGCTCTTTGGTTCTGTGTGTTATACAGGTTTGTAGTTCAAATCACAGATCATTGATCTGGGGATTTCAGGGAGCAGGAGAGAGGGAGGCCCTTTTGACAGTGGCTGGTGTGCTGAGAGCACAACAGTGCTGATGTGAAGTAGGAAAAACTCTTGGCACTGGCCATCTTTCCATCTTTCAAGATCCTCTTGCTCTTTCCCCTTTCTTTTTGTTCTTAATGCCATACTGTTTACTGGGCTCAGTTTTATGAGGCACCTTATTTATTCTTCATGCTTTTGTATAACATTTCACAGTTGTCTTCTTCTGCCTTGGTTAACTGGAAGCTCCTGCAAAGTGTTTTGGGCTGCCTGTTGCTGGAAATGAGTCTGATTTCAAATGGCCTTTCATATTTTGCTGGGACTCAGGGCTTGTAGGTAAAACATAAGTCTTTCCAAATTATTCTCCTGATTTCAGTGAATACTAAGAAGTGAGATTGTCAGAGATCTGTGTTTTCTGGTGTCTTGTGCAGCACTTGGACTAGTTTTACAGCAGCCTAATCAACATGTTTCCATACAAGAGTGGCTTGCTTTGGGCCTCTCACTCTGCACATGAATGTGATGGGCAGTCCAGAGAGGGAGAAAAGGAAAGAGGTATGATAGTTCAAGAGCAATTGAGCTGTGGAGAAGGACTGATGTACTTTGGTAACATGGTGAACTGGCTAACCCCTAGAAGAGGCTGATGGAGCTGGTAGAGGTTTCTAGTGGGGCAGCATATTTTCTGCACAGAATTACAGAATCACAGAGTGTCAGGGGTTGGAAGGGAGCTAGAAGATCATCTAGTCCAACCCCCCTGCCAGAGCAGGGG
>JANHGL010016486.1:18657-29484 GCA_024611195.1 Ceyx melanurus
AATCCAGAGTGAGCAGGCAGAACCACAGTTAGGTCAACTTGCTAATGAGACATGGAAAAAAGAAAAGGCCCTGGCATCTAGATGTAGTAATATTGAAATACAGAGAACACCTACTCAATTTCACGACATGCAACACATCTGTTTATAAAATCAAGCTCTTTCTTTGTTCTTAGTAAACAAACCAAATAATCTTGCCTATTTTCTCCAGCAGAGCTCCAGCCAAGTCACTTCAACAGGAAACAGGGAGAGAGATCAGCATTCATGACTCGTTTTTTCAAGCTGAATATGCAAAACAACCCACCTCACAACTAGCATTAGAAGATGAAAAACTGATAACGTGATCTGGCAGTTCTCAAAAGGGATCTTAAAAATCTTTTGGCTTAGTCCCAGGTTTAGGAATTAAATATTTATCCAGACTCAAGCCCAAATGCTGCAGTAAAAGTTAACAGGGCCCTATAAACAAGTGTCTCACTTTCAAACCAGACACAAACCAAGGTTTTCTCCACCATTCCTCTTCTCCATTATGACTGTACAGAATTCACACAGGCAGCCTGGGGAAATCAATAAATCCTAAGTGGAATGGACAGAGAACACAGGGAGCATGTATGAATTTTAAAAGCAGGCCATAAAGTAGTATTCTTGTGGCCTCAGTTGCCAGTAGAAAATACTAACTAATAGACAAAGCCTGACATCTGCAGTTGCTGATTGGTTTTAATCTTCCAATGTCTATAAAAATCTCACAAAGTAAGAGGTAAGTCACTGGAGAGCAAATTTATAGGCATTACTGTGTATATAGAAAATGCATCTTTTGCAATTCAGGCCTGAAATGCAAGGGAGCCTGGGAGACTTTTTTTTCTCTGGATTTTCATTAAAGGAAATGGAGAACTGCTGTATGGAAATGCATAGGAAAAAGTACATGTGGTTAAAACCAAAGACAGTCTTTTTTCTAAAGAAAATTAGGAAAAGGAGGAAAGCATAAAATTATTTCATCCAGTCAAAACTGAAGCCAAAGAATTATCTTGGCACTGAGTTAGTTTTGTTTATAAGCATTACTAGTTGCTCCTCTGGAGAATTGCTTGGAAGACTGTCAATGTAAAATAAATTGATTAGGGGGGAAACGAGAGTTCAAGGTTAAAAAGGCCACTCTGCACAAGCTTGGCAAAATGGAGAGAGGTGCTGCTAAGCCTAATGGGTAAATCAAATCAGAAAGGTGCTTGCATTGGTTATTTTGAACACAATGATCACTGAAAAGAGTGAAATAACACCTTTTCCTAAAACCAGACTGCACACATCTCTAGTGTTTCAAGGGAGTAAAGAACCCCTCAACCAAACTGGTGTCTGATTGGTTTCTTTAAGAACAGCGATAGAAGGCTGAGATAATGCTTGTATTTTTTTCTAAACCCTACTTCTCAGTGCTCATTTCTGTAGGTGATAGCACAGAAATAAACTCTGCTAGATCGCAGGCAAGTCTGAAGACTTGGCAGTGCAGTGCTGATACAGTATTACCTGAATTATTGAGAAGAAATATTTTGTAAGGCTTCCTCAGATTACAACAAAAGAACAAGTGAATATTTTGTAGTATTAATAAATACCTCTTTGTGTTTTGTTGGTTTGTTTTAGGGTTTTGTTTTAAATCTATGTAGAAAACTGATACACTTTTGGAAAATATTCCTTCAGTGTATACTGTTTTTTGCTTCTATATCCTTTAAGAAATTAATCCTAAGACCCCTAGGTTTTGAGCTACCCATGGGAGTCTCTTGGTACACCAGAATGCTCTTGGCATAAGATTCATAGTCTGGTAACCCTTCTTGGATTTATTATTTAATAGGAGGAACCTGTCTTTAGGCATTGGATGCTGATTTCTTCAGTTGATTGTTTCTGAATTTTTGGCTTTCATTTGGGTTATACAACTTTATGTGTCTAGACTATTTTCTTTTATTTTATTGTTGTTGCTTACGACATATGTGATTTGTTTGTATAATTCTCTGGAACGTATGTAGACTTGCTACTGGAGAAGACACATAGCCCCAATCCAGCCGGTGTGTGGTTGAGTGAATCAGCCATCTCAATTATACCTACAGAGCTGATAGGTCACTGCCAATTGCTGTGAGGGAGAAAGCCAAAGAGCACTTGTGAGAAAATATGGAGAGACAGTCCTTGAGAGAAGAAAAGAGCTAAAGCTTGCTCAGGCGTTTTATTTGGAAGCAGTGGAATGCCTCTCTGGCTCCTTCCCCTTTCTCTCTCTTGATCTAAGTTAGCATTTTTACTTTCTCCCACTGCAATCTGACACAAAAGACCTTCTTAAATAAATCACTTTGTGCAGTTGTCTGGTATGACACAGTGTCAGATGCTGTCTTTTTGATAAGTTCATTTCCTGAGCAATTTGTTTAACCCTTTTTAGAAACGTTGTTTTCTCTTGAGTCGTGAGTCACTTTCAATACCAGTACTCCAGGGAAATGTCACGTTTGTCTTTTGTTTCTCTGCCTGCCTGGCTTCACTGCATGATTTTTATAAGCCAAAAAAACAGAGTTCTTCCTTTGTTTTGCCACATTCTGCTGACAGCTGGCTGTCATTGGCTCTATAGGCTGGCCTTATAGTTGTTATAATGCCCACTTGGGAAAGACCCCTTGAGAATATCAAGCAAAATTAAGAAGGAACCCTTTAGGAAGAGGTACCACTCATCAAATTTGTGTCATGCTGTGACTGTAATTCCTGGTATCTCAGAAGTCAGTTCCAAGTTATCCTAAAGTAGCCACCATGAAAAAAATTTGGTCAGGGAAAAATCAAAGTGATCATTTTTCATCCCGAGGACTTGTTTTAGGACAAATGCTGTCATTCACCTCAACAGAACAGATGGGCTGAGGGCTTGTATCTCTTGGGGGAAAAAAAAAAACATAAAAACCCACCCCAGCCTTCCTGCACTGTTACAAAAACCTCTTCTTAGCAACTTCTACTGTAAGCATCCTCATAAATTCAAAAAAAGTGTACCCAAACTGCTTGTGACTTTCTGCATCATCTGTGCCTGAGGGAAGCCAGTAACATGTGTTTGCCCCCAGGTGTGGTGACAGAAGGTGGGAGCAAAGACTATGGAAATCTTAAAAGAGAGCTCCCCTCAGGAACTGGCTTCTGAAGAAGCAAACATAATTATTAAGCACGCCTGCTGTCACAAGAAAGGAGTGTCCCAAAGACTGGTTCAAGATACTGCAGGTGGTATCTATAAACTCCTTATCTATTTCAGCCCTAAATGATCCCCCCCTCTTTTTTTATTCTCTTCCTCCTTCTCTTTTTTGTCAAAAACTCTGGAGACTTGAACTTCAAGGATCTGATGATGTTTGAAAAAGGAAAATAAATGAAGACATTTGCTGAGTGAAGTGGTACTGCCTTGTAGAACAATGTGGTTTGTGGTATAGATGTCCTTGAAAAGCAGGTACCCTGTCTGTGATCTTAACCCTTCCTGAATGGCTGCTGTGTTGCAGCAGTACACATCTGGAGTGTTTATCTAGGGGACCCTATATAGATCCCTTGGATTGCCTTTGAATGTTCTGTTCTTTCCTCTAATGAGTTACTGCTGGTTGTAAGCATGCTGTACTTCAAAGGCTGAAGGGCATTAATCATTCTCCTAAGGCTTATGTGATGAGAGATGTGGATGCTGCAATCGCTAACATGGAGAGACAATTGGATCCTGGCCACTCCTTGACAGGGCAACTTCAGAGCTCATACCCATAAAAGACTGAAGCCAGAACTCTTTTGTCAACATTTAGATTGGTAGTGAAGGAGACTGAGCATGTTATGAAACTCTTTGCTAATCATGAGAATATTCCAGCCTAATTATGTCACCTAAACTTTTGAAATCTTCTTTTGTTCTGCCTGTAGGGCCATACTGTGGTAATGTGATGCCCGTCCCCAAAGAAATCATTCTGGATAGCAATGAAGCAACTATTCACTTTGAGAGTGGATCTCACGTGTCAGGTCGAGGCTTTCTGTTGTCCTATGCCAGCAGTGATCATCCAGGTAAAATGAAATCCAAAAGTACTAAAGGATTAGTGGCATAGCTCCCTCCCTATTTCATTATCTTCTCTACACCCTTAGACTTTAACATTTGGTCTTAAATATTTGCAGGTTAGCACGAACCATGATATTTTTAATAGCATGTGTGCAAGAAGCAGTTGTAACATTAACCAGACAGAATAACTGCTGAAATCTTCTCTAGACAATTTGCCATACATGCCCAGTGAAAGGGAAAATTAGTGCCTTCTCCTTGAAGTTCCACTGTATTCTGAACTCCAGCATCTACCACAGTGATAGGATGAAGGGATAAGAGAAATAAAGATTTGATTCCTATATATAATATTCTGGGGGTCTGTTCAACTTTGTTGAAGGTGTTAAGATAAGAAGGAGGGGGAGATGAAAAAACTGTGGGGAAACCATTGCTGTTGTTTTATATCTAACAAAATAGTTGAAGTATTGTACAGAGGTGTCTTTAAATGTCATTTCATGTTCAACCAAATATCTGTCTGTATTTCTACATCCTGGGATTGACATTTGTAAACTTTCCACAGATCTAATCACATGTTTGGAAAGAGCAAACTACTACACAAAGACTGAATACAGGTAAAGAGGGATTGCAGCTCTCTGTGCTTGGGTTTGCTTTGGTGTTTCTGTCTAGTCCCCTTGTTGGAAAAAGTCACATAAAGCTGGTACAATCTTGGTTTTCTGAAAAGGTGAGGGTTTTTTTGAGCTCAAATTCTGTAATAGTCCAGGGCTGTGAGAAGCAATAGTGCAGAATGGAAGTCCATAGCCCAGAAAAAAGGAAGGAACTCAGTTACAGAGCTCTCAGCAATTCTCATTAGGGCATACATATACATGGTGTATGTAAAGAATGTTTCCACTTAGAAATTCAAAGCAGCCTGAAATTCCAGTGCTTCTCCTGAAGGCAGAGCACATCCTGGTTGATAGAAGATTATCTAAGGACAAGCTATCATTTCTGGCTTCCTTGAACGTTGTGATCAGATTTGAAATGGTAATAAAATGGGGTTTTTTGCCTGCTGTTGGATGTGCATGTAGGTACATCCTACAGATTAGAATCTGGGCTGTGCTGAAAACTCGTGGTGCAGCATTTCTAGAACAAGAGAATTAACCAGAAATGCCCTGGCAAAACTGCTTTTCTTGTTGTGTGCTGCTCTGTGTAGTCCACTCATGAACTCAACGACCCATTTATTTACTAGTAGACTTGTTTTCAGCCAGAAATTACTGCTATTTTTTTTTATTGGTTTGAGAGCATTTCTTTTGTCCAAGTTTGTTTCTGTGTTTCATCAGTAGAGTTCATCTTTTAAACAAGCCTCTCTTCTCTCCCTGCAGCAGGTACTGTCCTGCTGGCTGCAGAGACATTGCAGGTGACATTTCTGGGGATATTGGAGAAGGATACAGAGATGTAAGTACACGGGAAAGTGAGAGGATATTTATAAAGACAAAAAAAAAGATGCATTGCACAACCTAGCTTCAACTTCTGCCGCTTCACTTTTGTCAGTAATTCTTCCCAGCTTGTTAGAGATACCTTTTATTATCTATATATAATATAGCTTAGCTTTTACTTGCCCATGTGTGTTTCTTTTCCAAAGTTATCACTTGTAGGAGAAAAAAAAAATAAATTTCAGTAATGTGAGGTTTCTTGAAAATTATTCCTGCAGTATCCCAGCAATCTGCTTTGAGATTAAATAAATATTATACACTGCCTAATCACATGCCACTGATAACTACCAACCTCTTGGGTTCTTTTAGCTGCTCATTCTTTAAAGCAAAGCAGTTTCCTGACTGGTTGCATTTCTCCACAGTTCATATCACCCAGTGCTCTGCCCGCTCTCTGCACCTCATTCTTCTGTCACGCTTGTGAAATCTTTATGTCTGTCATGGTGGAGGAAGTTTAATCACAGCAAAATCCCACAAGTCAAATCCCACCCTGTCACAAATATAGCACTTGCTGAGTTTCCAAAAAGTCAGTGTTCATGTTTAACCTGTTCATCCAGTTATTCAAGCACTCTGCTCCAGCCTGGAAAGTGGCAGAGCTGAAGAAACAAAGAAATGCCACATTGCATTCTCATTAGCTGGAGTTATTCCTGCCCTTCATTTGGGTGATTAGGAAAGAAAAGCAGCACATGGCATGACCTCATGCAGATCTTATCTGCACTGAGGAATTTTTGAAAGACATTTTCCCTGAGCTGTTAAAGGAAATTCAGCTTTTCTGATGGGAAGAGCCTGCAGGGCTCCCCTGGTGACCTGCTGCCTTTGTGTTGAGACCCCTCACAACCCTCCCTAGAAGGGATAGCCCTGAACTAGTAGCCCCAACTGGGTCAGTGTGAAAGCAAGAGATCAGTATCTGCCAGAAACCCCTGGGAATGTCTCCTTCACACTTTTCCTCTGGCCCATCTCTGCTCTGCCCTAGCCCAATGGTACATTATTGCCATCAAGTTGACACACAAGTTGTCCTGCCAGGATTTTTCAGCATTATCCCAGCTGAGATATTCACAAATGGACTGTACTTAAAATCCAGCAGTCAACACGTAGCCAAATATAATGTGAGCCAGGCCTCAAATCCCAAGGCACAGTAATAGACAGGTCTGCCTTCAGGCAAGCTCATCAAGTAATTACAGAATCACAGAACCACAGCATGTCAGGGGCTGGAAGAGTCCTAGAAGATCATCTAGTCCAACCCGCCTGCCAGAGCAGGGGCACCTAGACCAAGTCACCCAGGAACAGATCTAGGCGTGTAACAGTAATTACTGTTTTCTCTTTCAAAGAAGAGTTGCCTTGCCTTTGACTTTGTTTTCCTGAGGAGTCACACAATACTTATTAGGTTAAAATCTTGCAGCAGAAGCAGATTATTTGCTTTGGCAGGGGGGTCGGACTCGACGATCTCTAGAGATCCCCTCCAACCCCTAACATTCTATGATTCATTAGAAAGAAAGAAGAAAAAAAAAAAAGTGGGTTATTTTTCCGTTATTTTTCCCTCCCCTGCAGCTTATTCCTCTCGAGCCTTTTGTCAGGTTGATCCTCTGAGCTTTGGCTTTCTGCCTTGCAGACCTCGCTGCTGTGCAAGTCGGCGGTGCACGCGGGCGTGATCGCGGACGAGCTGGGCGGGCAGATCAGCGTCACCCAGCACAAAGGCGTCAGTCGCTACGCGGGCGGCGTCGCCAACGGCGTCCCCTCGCAAGAGTGAGTACTGCTGCTGGGGCTGGCCATGGGAGCAGCCACCCCCCTGGGCATCCCCCCGGGCACCCTGCATCGCCCACGTCAGCGGAAGCGGGTGTGGGGCGCTGCCCTGGAGGGAGGATGGTAGGTGTGAATCTAGGGGATGGCAACGGGAGTGCCCCCTGCGCACCGTGCGTTGCACACGTCATAGAATGGTGAGGGCTGGAAGGGAGCGCCAAAGGGCATCTAGTGCAGCCCCCTGCAGGGGGCAGGGGCACCCTCAACTAGCCCAGGCTGCTCAGAGCCTTGGCCAACCTCACCTGGAATAGCTCCAGGGATGGGGCCCCAATCATCTCAAGGTCAAGAACTTCTGATACCCAGTCTAAATCTGCTTTTCTCTCATTTAAACCCATTACCCCTCACCTTTTCACTCCAGGCCCTTGGAAACAGCCCCTCTCTCAGTGACTTGTTGATTCTACATTCCAGTGTCCAAGAAACAAAACCAAGCAGCAAGGATTGTGAGGTGCAAAGTGCCAATCTCCTGCTCGAATTGCCCTGGCAGGCTCCATGCAGCCTTGGGCTGAGGATGAGCAGCACTGCAGAGCCTTCATCCCACAGAGCCCCTCTCTCAATCCTCTGTAGGAAAACCCATCCACCAGGGCAGGATTGAGTTCTGCACTGCTGAGGGTTGAACTTGGTGTTGCTCTCCCATTTGTCTGACAGGTTTCCAGTGCTGCCTTTTGATGTGCCATGCTCCTGAGGAAAAAGAGATCCTAGCTAAGGTCCATCTGCCTTGCACAGCCAACTGGAGCCTCCTCCAGAAACAGAAACGTGTTGGCAATCAACTGAAGTGTAAAGAACTTTAGAAGCACTTCATAGCTTCTTTTCATCCTTCCTGAAGTGTTAACCAAATGTTAGCAGCCATAGCCCGAGGTCAGCTCTGGGTGTCTTTAATGAGTTTGGTTTTCATCTTAATAACTGAGCTTAGAAATATTTGTTCCTTCTTAGGTAGCTGCAGAATGTTTCCTTCAGCTGGCAGCTGCCTCCAGCTGCATATGAAAGAAGGAAAGGAGCTCAGAGGCATTTGTTTTCCACTAAAAAGAAATAACTTGCTTTCCAAATGTTTTGATTCCAAAGTAGCCCTGACAGCTTTGGAATATCTTCATCCCAGGGTCTCCTTCACTCCTGCACGTCGTTAATTCACGAGCTAACGAGCTTAGGACACAAGAAACCAACAGTGAGCAGTAAATTACCAAGTCTATAAAAACACTCAGCAGTGTTTCCTTAGGTGCCAGGTGAGATAACATTGTTTTCTGCTCAGAAAAGGCTGTAAGAAGAAGGGAGCCACCTGCCCTGGCCTCAGTCAGCTCAGGATTCTGCAGCTCCTTGGTTCCTGAGTGAAGGGCACCTAAGGTGCAGCTTAGTGAGGTGGCAGATTTCCTCCTAATTCAAGGAATAATATTAGTTTTTCTCCAGCTAGAATCCAAAATCTTGTCCAGAGCCATTAGTGTAGCTGAGGATGTTGTGTTTAATACACAACTTTTCACTTGGAAGATTGATTTCTTTTTTTTTCCCCCCTGTTTACAGTGGCAAAAGTAACTTGTTCTCCCTTCCCTTTTTGCTTTAAGCAATACTGGGAATGGGATCTCTGTGCTCTGGAGCCAGTTTCCAGACTCTTGGACACTTCCCTGAGGACACTCTGGATCTGGGCAGTTCCTATTTACCTGGGATGCTCAGTCACTGAGTTCACTCCTTAGGGAATAAATAATTCCAAAGCCTTTGGAGTTTTGCACAGAGGGGTTTTTTTTGGGCACAGTGCTGCCCCGTAAAGCAGAAAAAGGAATATTCCTCCCTTGGAATTTGGCTTTTTAGGAACAGTCATGTTGGTAAAGAAAGGAAAGCAGAGCTTCCAAAGGCAGGAAAAATGGTCTGATTCCCCCCCCCCTGAATCCAATGCTGTGTTAGTCATAGGTGAGCAATTGAAGCTAGAGCCTAATAAAGATATTTTGGGACCTTTCTCTTTTGTTCCATGAGGAAAAACTTGGGAAAGGTGAAGTTTAGCAGCTTTTGATTCCTTTTTCTTTCTGCTTTTAAGGTCTAAATCGATTTTCTCTTATTGAATCTTGAAGCAAACTCATCCTCCTTTTCCTTTGCTTTTTTAAACACAATCCATCATCACCATCCTCAAGCTGCTTCAGCATTCCGGGCTGCCTGACGTGCTCAGTAAATCAACTTTATGAAGGTTTGTCTCAGACAAACTCCTCTTTTTCTTCTCTGGCCCAGCCTGGGTGGCAGGTGTGCAAAAAAAAATCTTATCCCAGGATGGGTGATGATTTGAGGTGCCCATCCTGAGGTGCTGGGTGGCAGATGGGGGACGAGGGGTGGACCTGGATCCAAAATCTGAGTGGCTTGGGATGAAGCAGCTGCTCCCAGAGAAAAACCCAGGCCAGGAACATTTGGAGCATTGGAGTGAGCGTGAGAACTGTTTGGGCTGCAAAGCTCAGAGCTGATTTTTTATTAGCACGTAATTTAACTTGATTTCTTTCCTCAATATCACCCAGGCTGGATCCTCTCTCAGCCTTTGCTTCCTTAGCTCGGCTTCGGGACTTTGTTTTCCTTGGATGGAAACCCTCCCACTTATCAAGCAGTGAACAAACATCTTCAGACACAAGGCTATTATTTGTCCTTTTCATCCAAAAATCTCATTTCCAGCTGCAGGAAAAACAAGAAAAGTGATGTTTGCTCCCCCCCCCCATTTCTTGTTTTTCTCCAGTGTTAAATACGCTGTATTTTGAATTTTATCCTTAGATCTGAATGATTCCATTGGAATTTGGAAAGAGAGAGTTGTTTACTGTGGAATTCCAGGCAGGTTTTTCCTCATAGAAGCTTATTTTCCTTTTTAATTTAATTATTTCTCTTTGCTTTTGTGAAAAAAAAAGCAAGTTTTTCTTTTTATTTCTCTTTGCTTTTGTGAAAAAAAGCAAATTTTTCTTTTAATTTCCTCTTCGCTTTCGTGGAAAAAAGCAATTTTTTCTTTTTATTTCCTCTTCGCTTTCGTGAAAAAAAATCAAATTTTTCTTTTTATTTCCTCTTTACTTTCGTGAAAAAAATTGATTTTTTCTTTTTATTTCCTCTTTGCTTTTGTGAAAAAACCCAATTTTTTCTTGTTTATTTCCTCTTTGCTTTCGTGAAAAAAAAAAAAAGACCAATTTTTCTTTTTATTTCCTCTTTTCTTGTCAGGAGAAGCAACTTTTGCTGATGCTGAGTGTGTTGGGAACAAAGGTCCCAATGCTTTGGAAATTGAGTGAGTGCAGCACTGGTTTGTGTCATGGTTGGGACTCCAAAGAGCCCTTTGTCAGCCAAAAAAAAATAGAATTAATAACCCCAAACCAGCCTGGGACGGGTCTCTGCCACCAGAGCAGCAAATGCCACCAGTTGCAAGTGACAATTGATTTTTAGAGGGGTGGAAAATCAGCCCTGTAACACATTTCTAGCAAGGGAAGAAAATACCAAAGGTTGTCAGAGGTTCAGATGATAAAGTTGCAATTGTCAGCACTGCTTCTGTACCATAAAAAAAGGAGAGGGATTGGGTTGGTTTCTTTTTCCTCTTGACATTTTACATCATCTCAATGAAATATGAAG